>CAKNYM010040926.1:5105-35363 GCA_932195095.1 Andricus curvator
ATTCGATTTTCGACCCGCTCCACGGGCATCGAAAGTCGAATTTTCGATTGAGGTATGATGAAAATGTAATTTTAATATCCAATGCAGGAGTTATGTGGTTGTTTCTCTATTGTGCAACGCTTTGTTTCATTTTTGGATTGAAAGGACCATGTACTAAAATAAACTGGCCATAATCGGTCCAAGTCCTTTTGGGAAGTGTCTTCTAGTTTCTTAATCTAAAAAATAAATGAATCTTAGTAAAATGCACAAAGACCCACTATGCATGTAGAGTTAGTATAAGTATGGGGTCCTTTGACACCTTAGGATTTAGTGCGGAGGTAAGAATATGAAAAATAATAGGAAATAATAAGAAAATATAATCATGTACTATTTTTAAGTTATTGTGATTGAAAATTGATCTATTTTGTTTAAAAACTCATTTATCTGAAGTATTTGTATAAAACAACTATAGTTGTAGCAGTGAATTAGTGAAGTGGCTAATGTCTTATATTTATTGCACTTTAATTTTACCGAGTTTCATTAAAATCGGAAGACCACTCACACATTCTGATATTTCTGACGTATAGTGGCGCAATAATAATTAATTAATCGAAGATTATTATAATACTAGATGGCTACGTGCAGTTATAGAGAATGCAGAATTAGGTAAGCAGATTTATAGATCGTTTGTTAATGGGAGGGAGTAAGTAAGGAGCGAGAATAAAGTTCAAATAAGAGATGAAAAGATTAATGTTAAATTCTCTTTTATCTGGGTTCATACCCAAAAGGGTAGCATCAATAACTCTTTAAATGTTTTCATTATCTCATATATTTGACTTTTCACTCCTTTGAATTTTAGTTATACATCTATAGTAATTACTTCTGATGGATTATATTATCATTATTACTGGAAACACTTATAGTTGTGACATCTCTTCAATTTTATTGTGAGCTTTCCGTAATTTGTATGAAGATGAATTGAACCGAATGCATTTCAAATCGGACAGGATGTGCATGCTGATATCACCGAATCGATTCCCAATCAACTATATTATTTTTCAAACAATTCTAGATGACACGCATGTCACCCATTTAATTTAAAAATTTTTTTGGCAAAGTTATGGGTATTACTTCTTCATAAAGGAAGCTTTGTAACGATGAAAAATTTTCGAACTTCATGTTTGGACATATCTTGACGTAATTCATTCGACCTCAGAAGTCGAAAAATGAGGTTTTTAAAACATTTCCGTTTGTGGTATATGTTAACAATACTCTTCTTATAATCACTCGGAAATAAGTAGAGCTAGGGTCACGAAATTCTGACAGATTGTAGTCCTAAATAATGCCCATTATTGAATAATTTTTTGTGAAAAAGAGTTTAATTAGATAAATATTTTGTGTGTGAGGAAGCGAAAAATTATTCGTATAATTAGTTTTTTCTCCAATATTAGTCAAAAGCAGAAAGAAATCTCAACTGTCATTGCTGCCTGTAAAAAATATTTTTATCTCGCCTGAAACTCCTGCCAGTCCAAGATAACGTCATCTCTGTCTTCATCTTCATACGAGTAGAAGACAGGGGTAATAAGTATCATCTGTTTCAAATAAAAAAAATAGAAATAAGTTTAATTTGTTTAAAAAAATTATATTTGTCAAAAGTAATGTCAAACATATCGTCTCAATCTCAGGTATGAGTTGATAAATTATAACTATTGCCCCTTTAATTATTATTAGCTAATAGTTCATTGTCTAATTTAAACTGGTTTGATCTACTGTTTGAAGTATTAAAGTACATTACTGAGAAAAAATTACGACGAGAAAATCTGAACAAAATCCTGCACACAGTATTTGGTTAATTGAGAAACATGAATTAAATTTACTCGACAATAATCTGCCAACTGTATCTGAAGTATAGAATGTTTTTTTTATCAGCACATCAAATTCATTAGCAAATTCTGCATTCCGATAAGTTTACTGTCTTACGTCGTAAAACAATCGAAGTTTTACATAGAGAATACGACAAGTTAAAAAAGTACAAAAATGAAAAGTTTGAATTTCAGAAGAATAATGAAAAACGTTTCACTGCTAATACACAACTGCTTTTTGATTTTGCTCATAAAGATGTTTAAAAATTGATAAAAATTGAAAAAAGTACATCTTTTTTGGAAGATCAGCGAGGATTAAGACTCTTCACCAAAGAAGTCTATCTAAAAGAAATCTATTAAAACAAAGAGCGTTTAGGTAATAGAAAAAGATTCATAGAAAAACAAATGCACAAAGAAGAGCAAAGAAAGAAAACAGCAGATACGTATCATATATTCATTAGTGTCTGCATCGACGGACATTCTACTTGTGGAAACAGAAAAAAGCGGTGAAGAGGTTGGAGTTTTGAGTTAACTCCAAAAGCAAGTAAATGATTCGAAATTAAATAATTCTGTTTCATTAGACTCATGTAGCTCATAATAAACCGCGCATTGTAAAAAAATATGTTAAATAGCTCCGATGTATCTTCAGTATTAAACCGGATCAATCTATCTTACCCAAAACTTTCAACGTTGGCTGAAGCCATTGCTCTATCAAATGATCATGATATAAAAGAAGATTCATTATTGTTTTTAACTGTACTTCGCAAACGTTCAGTTCATTGCAAGCAAATTAACAATAGTATTCAACAAGAGTTTCTCGAACTTTTTTTGGAAAAATTTATTGGAAGAAACTTGCTGTACTTTGCATGCCGTCATCATACTTATGAACTGATTATTATTGGTGGTGTTTTGACGACACTGTTTAAACCACCAAATGGTCAAAATATTTCGATTTTCTTAAGGTTTCTAGCATTTTGAACTCATGTAAAAAAGAGAATTTTAAAGTTATCAGTGACTTAGTACTTTTCCGCCGGATAAAGAAGTAAATATAAAATGATCAAAAAAATAGTTTCAAAAGAAGCTACTAATAAATTGAAAATGCATTTATGGTACCTTGTTCCTAAATTAATATCATTAGCTTTATTTTCTAAAAAAATGTAAGTGTACAAGAAAAGTGGAAGCTACAAAATACTTTAAACTCTTTTAAAGAAGACTGGCGTAACAGGAGTACTAAATTAGAGAATCTCAATGGCCTGAAAAAAACGTCAAAAGATCTCGTAGATTCTACTTCGGTTGGTGCTTTGTGCTGTATCTGTTTGCATACTAATTTTATTTTGAATACAGATCCCGAAATCTGGAGTACTAGTAAGACATTTCAGCAATTGAAAGAAAAGGTTAAAAGTTATGACCGATGTCGCTGGACGTTCAGTAACACTAATTTCTACTGTAAATGATTCTATAACAAAGTGGAAGTCAGATGAGCAGAAACAGATCCACGAAGTAGAAGACATTAGGTAACGTATCCGAAATTCAAATAAATCAACTCTGAGAAGCTATAAGCTCCGTTAATATTTTAATAACTATTAAAATTCAATGTTTTTTATGTACTTTTATTTTATATGTATGCAAAAACTGGTTAAACAGAGTGTTTACTAAACGTTCATGAAAATTGTTTTTAAATATAATTTAGTTTAAATATTTTACTTGTTAATTGACACTCCTAAGATGACTTAAGGCAAATTCTTATAGAAAAATGTGGAAATAATAAGTCAAAATTATAAATATTTGACATTAAAAAGAGTGAAATTTTTTTTCAGATCATATATATACATATATAATACAGTCTTGGTAATACAAAGTGTTAATTCTACGTGTATACCAATTTTTTACATATACTTATAAGACAGTTAGAACATAGGTGTCAGTGGGGCAAAGCCGACAGTGGGGCTAAGCCGACACTTGTTTTTTTTTAAGAAAAATATAAACCGTGTGAACTTGGTTTTTTAATAAAAGTGTACGACATAAAAAGTGTGTTCGGAGATCAAACGTTTTTTCTGACGCTTGTGAAAAATTGTATTTTTCTTTTGTATATTATCATCCGCTATAATCAAGGTATATTCACCTTACGTAAAAAACCTGCTGAATATGAATGTGTTGTTAAATTTTGATTTTTCGATGATTTTTAATGTTTTTCGGATACCAATATACAAAATTGAAGCGTGGGCCTAAGTCGACACCGAGTGTCGTGTCTACAGGATACAGACATATATACTGGCATACATACAGACATACATGCAGACAGACGCCTTTGTGAACATCGTTGTTTCTGACTCAGGGGGTCTCAAAACGTGAAGATCTGATGAAAACCGACGAAGTCCAATTTTACATAAAACTAATACCTTCTCATTATTGAATGAGAATGTAAGAAGATTTTGTTTGACAACGCATTAGGTATTGATAGGTCGAGGCTACAATTGGCATACATAGGCTACAATAATTGGCTACAATAATAACATTTTTTCTTAAATGTGTCCTTTCCTTTCTTCAAACATTATAGTCAAATGTCTACTTAGTCCCAGGAGGGTGTCGTCTTAGCCCCACGATTTTTCGCTCGGCAGATTTTCCATCACCTAACTTTTTTATAATAATTGATAAACAAAGCATCGCACTTCTAAATCAAAAGCAGCATTTTCTAGTCAACTAAATTCTCGATCCAACAATACCTAATACGTTTTCAAACCAATATTTTTCAATTAAAAAACGACTTGAAAAAAAAGTGTCGGCTCAGCCCCACACTCCCCTAGAAATAATTTAAACATTCAATAAAAAAGATAAAACTCGAATAGAGCAGCTTCAAATTATATCCGATTTTTAATTTTTTTAAACATTTATCATTCAAAAAGATATAAATTAATCTTGTGTCTGAGTTCAAATTCAAAAATCATTTTTTTATCACCCTAATATATCTGTTCATTGATGTCAAGTGATCCCAAAATTGATACTTATATATTTATTTTATGATGTATTATTAGCAAAATTAAATATTAATTGGTAGGTTATCGCACGTGGGTGGCTGCGTGTTTACCCGTTGTCTCGTATAGTGCAATGTGTATTAGAAAATTAATTACAGCGCGAAGGATACCGTTACTTACATAAGCTAACTTCATGTGGGACACGTAAAAAAAGGTATAAACTTTTAAATTATTTAAAATATTTTATCGTATACATTGGGAAACTTTTATTTTAAATCTCAAATATGGCCTAACCTTCTAACAACTCATGTACAAAAACAAAAGTTTTTAAATATGGTTTAAATAATGTATCTTCATTCCTGTCTTCTAACCGGTAAAATATATTACAGATATTCATACTTGAGTGATTCTCAAAAAAATTAGCTGTGCCAACCTGCCCCTCTCTAAGAGATATGCATTTTTCGATAGTGATATCGACTTCCTAATAAGAATCGCTAAAAACTTTTAAATCATGTCTGCACATGAGACCTAAAAGGTACTTATTTTAAATATTTTGAAGACAGTTTCACGTATTTAGTTGCTTATCTAATACACAAATTTTGATTTATATAAATACATTTGTAATTCATTAAACTTCAATTTTTTATTAGTTTATTTAAAGTTTATATTCTTTAATAAATAATTTACTAATTAATAAAATTTGAATAATTAATTAATTGAACTCTTAGATTTTTAAGACTTTAATATTCAGGGATTACATTATTTAAGTGATACAGCAATAATATTTTATAAAAGTCATAAATATCATTTTCCTTATCAATTTTACTTCTTAAAATTTCCCCTATATATATATATATATATATATATATAAATTTAAGTCCATTAGTTTTAATTTAAATTAAAATAAAATTTACAAATATTGACGACAGAGTAATAATACGAAGAATTTTGTATTTAAGCCGAATAAAATGGCTTAATTATCAATCAGTATCTTTTTTTCTTAACACATTTTATTTTTATTCCTATTATCTGAAATATTCACATTATTTGTATATATAATTAGTTTCACCTAGCCGCTGCATGGATCCACCGAGACTTGAACTCTCACCCTGCAAGCGCTGAAGTTTAGGAGCGAGCGCATACATATATATATATATATATATATATATATATATATATATATATATATATCACAGAAAAAACAGAAGTGAATTTTTGTTGCGGGTAATTTTCAACTAGACAAAGTTGAATTTTTTCGCATCGAAACGAAACAAGATTTAATATAGTTGACATGGTAACCATTTCCCATGTGGTGGGTAAATCTTATCACGTGAAGTTAATTTTTGTTGCAGGTAAAAATTACTCTGAAATCGCTGTAAAGATTACATTTCGTTTTTTCTGTGATATATATATATAAAGGGTTAAACAACCACCGCAAGGTCCCACTGAGAGCAACTGCCATCTAAAAAATGACACCGGCTCCCAGTGGAACCGCGGTAAATCACACTTATGGCCACGTCTCACAACCGTGAGATGGGTGATCACAGGGCACGATGAAATCACAACGATAGGCCAGCGAAACCTTCGTGTGTCTTGAGGACACGAAGCGACCCAAGGATGACAGCTTTCTATATCCATCTCGCAAGTGTGTTGATATATTTTTGGCACGCGGGTATGGCTTTAAGGTTACGAACCAGTGATAGTTTCGCACCTCCGAAGGCACCTATCACAAGGACAATTACTTGTACCGAATGTTCTGGGTTATATTCGGACGGAGCCGAGAATTCGATCACGAATATAGTTCGTTTCTCGAAGTCTTGGAGAACGATGTCAGGCCTCGAGTGTGCAACGGAGACTGCTCTCCGAAAATCGTAGTTCCAGAAAATTTGGCATATCTCGTTTTGGACAATTGACTCTATCTCCCTTGGAGCGTTCGGCAGGGCAGGGTCGCGACCAACGCCGTAAGAGCGACAAAGATGGTAATAAAGCACTCTTAGAGCCGCATTATGTCTATAGATATACGTCGTTCCTGCGTGGGTCGGACACCCTGATAGTATGTGTTCTAGGTATTCAGCGTGTGCATGACACGCTCTGCACCTGCCACTGGGAACTTCTTGACATAAAATGCGGTCAAGGTATGCTAAGGTGGAAATGAGACCGTCCTGGCATGCGAAAATAAAACACTCTGTACTTGAATTAAGCCCTGATTATCTGAGGAAAGCAAAAGTTTGCTCCTTCGACAAGGACTGTTTTTCTACATTTCTGTGAAAGTTTCCGTGCATTTTCTTGTCGAAGAGCCCTTGGTGAAATTTTTTAACCTCTGCTTTCTTTACTCCGGCTTTTAGAAGTGAAGCATCTAGATGGAGTAATGCACTTTCCTCACTTCTGATGTTAAAATTCAGGCCAAGGGTCTCGGCCGCTTGCTCCGCGGCTTTGTAAAGGAACGCTCCTTCACCAATCATCTCGTGGTTCCTGACCATTTTTAGGAGAGGATCTCTGCCATTCGCAACGATGTAAGCTGTACTTAGAACAATTCGGATATGAAGCCACTGGAGATTCAGAAGTCCGCGTCCGCCTTGATGGCGTGAAATGTATAATCGCGGAACTGACGAATTGATATGCAAGCTTTTATGCAAATGCATGATCTTACGTGTAGTGATATCAAGGGCCTTAAGCTCGTTCTTCGTCCATTGAACCTCCCCAAACAAGTAGAGTAGAACCGGGACGGCAAGAATGTTAGTCGCAGATACCTTGTTCAACGCCGACAGATTGGAAGACCAATTCTGTCGAAGAAGATGCTTGTCTCTGCTTCGGAGAGACTCCTTCACTGATGTTTCGTCCTGAATGCGGCTTTGAGGCACGCCCAGGTATATATAGGTCTCTCCAGTATTAAGATGTCTAATAACACTTATATCCACAAGCTCAGGGTCCTTGGGAACGCCAGTTCTCTTTCCTTTCTTCAGATTAATTTTGGCTCATTTTTCCAAACCAAAGTCCATCCCAATCTCTCCTGTGTACTTCTTGACGATATTTATAGCAGTTTGAAGTTTGCTTTTACCATATAAAATACATGAGTGACCTTATGCTCGCGCTGATTAGTGTCGCCAGAAGAATCCAGAAGAATTTCTTAGTGCGAGAGATAGAGGCAGAAGTATGATGCAAAAAAGCAAAGGGCTCATGGTATCACCCTGAAAGACGCCCCTCTGGAAGGCGACATTGTTTGTTGTCACACGATAATTTCTAGATGAGATAGTAAATCTAGTTTTCCAAAGAGGCATCAATCTCTCTATGCATCTCACTATGTGTGGATGTACCTTCAAGCTTTCCAACAGACAGATGAGAAGTCTATGAGAGGTTGAATCGAAAGCTTTCCGGTAGTCAATCCAGGCCATTGACAGGACTCACTGATGGGCTGCAGCGTCTTTACAGACACACCTGTCAATTAGCAGGTTCTGTCGACAGCCTGCTACGCCTTTTTTCGAGCCACGTTGTTCGTACATCTCTCGCCACACAGGCTCAATGCGTCGAACAATCCTGTTATTTAGGACAGCTGTAAAGATCTTATACATATATCTTTTATATATATATATATATATATATATATATATATATATATATATGTATGTATGCATGTATGTATGTATATATATATATTGATATATATAATATAAATTTAAGTCCATTAGTTTTAATTTGAATTAAAATAAAATTTACAAATATTGACGGCAGAGTAATAATAATATATATTATTAATAATTACAGAGTAAACCCAGAATTTTGTATTTAAGTCGAATAAAATGGCTTTGTTATCAATCAGTATCTTTTTGTAACACATTTTATTTTTATTCCTATTATCTGAAATATTCACATTATTTGTATATATAATTAGTTTCACCTAGCCGCTGCATGGATCCACGAGACTTGAACTCTCATCCTGCAAGTGCTGAAGTTTAGGAGCGAGCATCCCCGAAGATCCTGAGCTCGTCGACAGAAGCGCTATACGACACCTTGGCGCTGGAGATACCTATACATACCTAGGCGTGCCACAGAGCCGCATTCAGGACGTGACATCTATAGAGGATACTCTCCGATGAAGATACAAACGTCTCATCCGACGGATATGGTCTTCCGAAGTGTCCGAACTGTCTGCGCCGAACATGCTTGCCGTCCCAGTAGTACTCTATTCATTTGGAGTAGTTCCATGGACGAAGGACGAGCTCAAATCCCTCGATATCGGGTCCCGAAAGGTTATGCACATGAACAAAAGCATGCACCTTAAGTCTTCTATTCCGCGACCTTACATCTCACGCCGTCAAGGTGGTCGCGGAATCTTGAATCTTGAATGTCTTTACAACAGGATTATTCTGGGTACAGCACATATAGTCGCAAATGGACAAGACCCTCTTCTTAAAATGGTCAGGAAACACGAAGAAGTGGCAAAGGGGCGTTTCTGTACAAAGCAGCGGAGAAGGCTGATGAAACAATCGGCCTTGATTTATTATCAGGGGTGAGCAACATGCATCAAATCTTATCCATCTTGAATACTCACTCCGGAAGGCCCGGATTAAGAAAGCACAGGAGAAAAACTTCCGCGAACAGCTCCTCGACAAGAGGATGCACGGCATCTTCCACAGAAAGGTGGAAGATCAGGCGATGTCGTATGAGCTAACGTTTGCTTTCCTTAAATCAACCGAATTGAAGTCGGGCACGGAGGGTTTCATTTTGGCATGTCAAGACGGTATCATTTTCATTCTAGCATCCCGTCGCCACACTTTGAGCCAAGACATTCCCGATGATAGCTGCAGAGCATGTCATGCACACCCCGAGCATCTAGGACACATACTATCTAGTTGTCCAACTCATGCGGGAACGACCTACATCCAAAGGCACAATGCGGCACTAAGAGCGCTTTATTACCATCTCTGTCACTCTTACGGCATTAGTCCAAATACCGCTCCGCTAAACGCTCCTAGGGAAATAGAGTCAACTGTCGAAAATGAGAAGTGCCGCATATACTGGAACTTCATATTCTCGACAATTTTTTCTGTTGCGCACTCGAGGCCTGACATAGTTCTCCTTGACTTCCAGAAACGAACCATGTTCGTTATCGAATTTTCGGCACCAGCTGACAAAAACGTCACAGTCAAGGAGAAAGAAAAGAAAGAGAGGTATAAAGATCTTATAAGGGAGTTGCGACGGTTATACCGGGAATATTCTTTTAAGGTAACCGTCTTAATCTTAGGCGCTCTTGGAGGTGCCAAGGTTTCACTGGTTAATAGCCTAAAAAGCATCCCTGTGTGTCAAAAAAATGCTGAGACACTTGCGGGGAAAATGCAGAAGGTAGTCGTCCTTGGGTCGCTGCGTGTCCTCAGGGTGCACGAGACTTTTGCAGACAGTAACCACCTATCTCACGGTCGTGAGCCGTGGTTATATATATATGTGTGTGTGTGATACGTGATAGGTGCTTTCGGAGGTGCGAAACTATCACTGGTTCATAACCTTAAAGCCATACCCGCGTGCCAAAAATATGCCAAGGCACTTGCGAGATGGATGCAGAAAGCTGTCATCCTTGGGTCGCTTCGTGTCCTCAAGACACACGATGGTTTCACCGGCCTATCGTTGTGATTTCATCGTGCCCTGTGACCACCCATCTACTGGGAGCCGGTGTCATTTTTTAGATGGCAGTTGCTCTCAGTGGGACCCTGCGGTGGTTGTTTAACCTTTTTTCTAAATTATATATGTATATATATATATATATATATATATATATTCGTTTCGCTTCCTTTGGATTCGAACCGTGGGGCCTATGACAGGGCTCAACACTTTCAGCAGGTGTTGACTGGCACGACAGGTGCCTGACTGACAGAAAGTTATGTAATTTTTTTCTCCGGACGCCAGGAATCCTACGAAAGGTTACGGTCATCGCAGTCACTCGTACCGTACTTCACAGCGGGGCGTCTGAATAATATGTAGTCGAACCCAGGAAAAAAGAACCCATTGAAATGGCGACTCAATGAATTGCATATCTCTCAAATACAGATTCAGATATTTGAAACTAAATTGGTTTGCAATGTGAATCAATTTCCCTATTTTTGAATGAGTTTAGGAGAACTTTGATGAAAATTCATAAAGAAGAAGGAAGAAAGAAGACGACCGCCAAAACCCCCTTCTTCATTTCCTTCGTTCTCCTTTATTTTGTACAAACTTTAATTGGTGTGACAAAATCCTTTTTTTATTTCGTAATTACTTAAGAATTTATAAAAGTAAATAGAATTTTTAAATTTTTATTTTATTATATTCGTAATTTATTGATGATTTAATCTGTTTAAACTTGGTAGTTCAACTCAAACTGTAATTGCAGAGTAAAGAAGGAAATTACAAATTAATTAAGTAAATATTAATTAAATTTAAATCATTTTAATTTCTTAAATAATTCTAAAGTAATTAATCTTTAAGGAAAATTTGACGTAGGATTGAGGGGAAGGTACATTTTTTTTGTTATAAGATGTTTGATCAACAAGAGGTAACCCTCGTAAAAAATATATGTGGCCCTGAAAAAGGCCGTTTTGTTTCTGTCTGTTATTGTTGTGACTTAGGATGATTTTGTACATTACAGTATATGCACGTATTTTTTCTCCAGATGCATTAACGTCGGGAGTGTAACTTGTAACTGCGAGCCGCATTACATCTTTCAAATTTCCGTCAGTTAAGCTCGTTCTGGTCTTGGATTTAATGTTGTTCATGGGGGAAAACATGCATTCGCACCGGCATTAGCGGCAAGTAGTTACACATATAGATATTATCCTCTGAAAGATATCAAGTTAGGATATTCGGAAAATTCTAGGTGCCTCCAGAAATCTTCTGACTTCGTTTCAGTCCACGAAGCAGTAGATAAATTAATCATTTCGTGGTCATTTTTGTTCTCATCAGTACGGAAAATCTTCGACATTTGAACAGACACGTCTTCCATACAAGGCACTTCCAAGTCCGTTAACGGGTTTGTTATGTAATTGCCAATCGGTTTAATGACATCGAAATGTTTTAATCTTCCTTGAAAATCTCCTTCAAATTCTTTGAGAATTTCGACATACCGATTCGCAACTTCAGTAGACATGATAATATTATGTTGTTTATTCGCCTGTTGAAAGTTTTTGAATTCCTCATCGGTGAATATTCTGCGTTGAATTAATGCTTATCCATCTATCGATCTTCTTTTTGAATTGGTTAATCTGCTCAATTTGTAATGTTGTATTTAAAATTTTCATTTCTTTCAAAATGTGCGCAAGAAACGCCAAGTCTAAGAAGAAGTCTGGAAGAAGTTTCAGAAATCTGTATGCGACTTCACCAGCACTTAACCACCTTACTTCATTGAGCAACAACAAATCTGCAAATTCGGCTGAGACATTCTCGAGTATAATTTTAAAGAGCCTATTTTGCAGTGCGCGCGCACGAATAGAATTAATTTTTTTATGACTTTAAAGACGATCTTTATATTTAAATTTTTCCGCATAATACCTCTTGGTGTATTATTCAATGGAATGATGAAAAATGTGGAAAATCTGCATCATGCAAGCATTGTTCAATGAACCCTGTCATTCTTTCCGTGAATGATGGAGCATCATCCGTCGTCATGGCAACAAGGCTTCTCTCCAGCGGGACATCATGAGCTGAAACCGAATTTTTCAAACCCAGGTAAATAACCAATCCAGTGGTTTGTCCTGTTAATGGAACGAGCTTCAGTAACTATTCTTTAACACTACCATTTTTCATTAAGAAGCGAGTCATAACGTATTTTGAAAAAAACATTCACAAATTCTCGTCGATTATATTTATATGGAAACCCTCTATTGGCTGCTTCAATGATCCCTTTTTATATCAATTCAGCATCCGTAAAGGTTTTCATGGCCTTTGCAATTTGAAAAGAAATGTCAAATGATGCTAAAGTATAATCATGCACGGTGATTCTCAATCAAGTTCAAGCTAAAAGTCTAGTAACTCAATGGTACTTTGCGGAATACAAGTATGTAATGAAATATAGAAAATTTAAGCACAAAATTAAAATAATCGTTATAGGGCTTTTTGAAAAAAAATCCAATTTTGAAACTAGAAATTTTTTTGAAATTTTTAATTTATGTTACATGTAAGTTATTTTGCATGAAAAATGAAGTAAAAAAGTCTCGTAAAATATTTTTGTAAAATGATTAGGTTGAGTTCTGTGTCGGGCTTTGTAGTGTCACGAAGTATAAGAAAACTTCTATAGAACTGTGGGTAATAATTTGACGTAAATATTTAATAAAACTTTTTCATTACATTTTTAATGTAAAATAACCTTCAGAAAAAAATTTAGGAATTTAAAAAAAAATCAAAATTTCCTTTATTGAAGAAAGCCCTCTGGCGATTACTTTTATTCTCTACTGAAAATATTAGCGGGTCAACAGAAAATCATATCCTGCAAATAAATGCCGAGTACTCAAGCTTTTCAATAACCTTTTAAGTGAAAAGGAGTTCTTTGCACTACAAAACCCGGCATAGAACTTAACCTAATCATTTTACAAAAACATTTCATTATACTTTTTTCTCCATTTTTAATGCAAAGTAACTTACATGTAACATACATTTAAAATGAAGAAAAAAAATTTCAATTTTAAAATTTCCATTTTTTTCAAAAGCCCTCGAACGATTATTTCAGTTTTGTGCTTAAATTATCTGTATACCATTACAGACGTGTGGACCGGAAAATACCATTGAGTAACTAGACTTTTAGGTTGAACTTGGTTGAGACTCGCCGTGCATAGGGATTATTAGTTACAATATCTCGAACTTGTTTCATCGTATTGCGTTTGGAGTATTGCTCTTTCAATTCGAGTAATTTTTCGGCGTGCTTCCGAAAAGATGCAAACCATCAATTTCAGTGTGGAAGGTATCAAAACGTCCTTATAAATTTTCTCTTTCGATTCAACAATAATTTTTTTTACACACCAGATAGTAGCACGTACAGGAAGCATATCTTCTTCCCAATCATTCGAAAAAAGATAATTTTGAAATTGTTTCTCATTCTTCTTCATTCAACTTCAGTTCAACTTTTAGCACTGACCGTAGTCACGTAGTGTAGTTGTCGAAATAGAACTGCACTTCGGAAACGACACTGACTGACTGAATTCTCTCGACAAATTATTCACTGCAGTACTTTCAAATATTGATGTTCTTTATCTTAGCATCTTGGGTCATAAGAAATTGCAAGACTCAGCTTTAGAGAGCTTAAGAACTGAAGCTCAAGATCAAGTTTATCAGAAAATTGACGAAAGGTGCAGAAAAGAAAAATTAATGGAGGAGAGCGAATAAGCGGATTATGTGTACCCCGTTTTACCAAAATTATCATATTCTTTGTAATAATCTGATAACGCAAATCCATCGCTTATGGAATATTTTTCAGGTTCGTTTTCAGAACTGAAGTAGGGAAAGCTAAACGGTGCTAACTCCACTTTTTGACGAAACTGACTTTTCTTCAAAAATCATAATTTCTCGCTTTTTTACGCCTATTTCAGTGAAAAAGTTGAGGTTTTGAAATTTTTCACCCTAAAATTAAGTATTCGAATGTATTAAAATATTTTTAAATTTCAAAGAATTAAAACTAAATCAATTTATTGAACCAAAAATTGTCCCAAAATTCGGGATGATTAGTCCAAAAAATTTCATTAGCTTGGCTAATCGTACTGAAATTTCGGGACGACTAGTCCAGTCCCTTTTTCAACTCTCTCAATTTTTGGGGATGACTAGACGCAGCCAATTAAAAAAATGAGTACTCATTGCTACTAATGTTCCTTTTTTCTGCTAGACAGTATTATGTATATGTTTATCGCCATTTATATTAGATTATTACATGCACATGCAGCGCCACCCATTTTTCCTAAAATAGTTATTAAAATGATTCATCCACATACAAATAAATTAGTTACTCAATCGCTTGTAATTATTCCTCTAGAAAGGTTTTTTGCTTCTCCTGTAAAATTTGGTTGATTGGACTTAGGACCGTTTAGCTTTCCGCGCTTCAATTAATTAGATTATGTCATCACGCATGAAACTTCTTTTGTGCATGTTTACATCTGACTCATAGTTTATGTAAAAAATTAAGATAAAATAAAATAAATCTTTAAAGATCAACAGGAATTGAAGATATGAACCGATTTTTTACTATCTTTTTTTAATTTCTCGCAATAAGATAAAGAAGCTAATGCAATCTCTTAAAATTCTATTAATTAATATTTCACCAAATTTTAATTGTTCTCAACCGGATCTAATCCTCCAAGGGCCAAAAGTGATGTTAAGAGTCCTCTGAGGTTTTGGTATTGTGAAAAAATTAGCAACGCAGGACTAGCGAAAAGTCGAAGGATAACTTCGAGCAAAATTTATTGGGGGCTGTAACGGTAACTCTGGGATACCGGGTGACCTCCTAGAGGTTGCAGTCTTATCCAGGGCAACCGAGAGGGGAAGGGGCGGTTAAGTGGGAAAGAAAACCCCGGGGCCCTACAGGGGACCCACGGTCCTGAAATTTGAAATTTTTCATTTTTGCACTCCAGCAATGTAGATATTTTAGTTAGGCTTATAGATTTTTTTTTTACTTTTAGTTCTAAATTATTTCAAGATCCACCACAAATTAATTGCATTAATTTGATTAAGAATTTTCTTTTTTCTACACCTCGCCAGAACATAGTCACGTTTCCTTCAAAAATTGTTTATGTTTCTACTTTCTATAGTATACGTAAGTATCGTCTTATAAACAGACAAGAATATCGAACGACACCAAGGATTGTTCTTACAAGGGAAGTACTCCAGATGTCCCTCGCCGATTTGATTCTCCCTGATATATGTTGTAGTACTCGAAAAACTAAGCGACACGTATTTTTTTTATCTGCGGAAAAACACTTTAAAGGGGTGAAACAGCCCCTCAAAGATAGGGGTCGCAAGTGTCGATTGTATAGTTTTGTGTATAAAAACAAAATTGATTTCGACCAAACCTACTGGAAAAGTTTCCTCATGATGAAAGATGAATAACGTAATTTTCTCAACAACAAAAAATGAAGGGGGTAAACCACCCCTACATATTTTTAAAGTTGTGCTGAAAATTGCTAAATTCACAGAAAATTTTTTTTTAAATATATTTTGCACTTGAGACAAAAATAAAGTTGACGTGTTTAGCAAAAAAAATTTAGTGAAAAAATGAATGGGGGTAGCTACACCTAAACACTTTTTATTTTATGTCTATGACAATATATATATATTCCATACACAAAAAAAATTGGGAAATTAGTTTTATAACGAAGGAAGTAAAATAGAGTCCATCCAATATGAATTAAAAAATTACGCGGGGATAAAACACCCCTACATATTTTTAAATGTGCTGAAAATTGCTAAATTCATAGGAGAAAATTTTTTTAAATTTTGCATTCGAGACAAAAATGAAGTTGACGTGTTTCGCCAGAAAAGTGTTTCAAAAAATTAATGGGGGTAGCTACCCCTAAACACTTTTTGGTTGGTGTCTATGATAATATATATTTCCATACACAAAGACAATTGGGAAAATAGTTTTAAAACGAAGGAAGTAAAATAGAGTCTATCCAACATGAATAAAAAAATTAGGCGGGGGTAAACCACCCCCAATTATGTAGAAAATTGCAAAATAAGTCTAAAATCGAGCAAACAAATCCGAAGAAAATACGTGTTGCACACACAAAAGAGGATGAAGGTATTCATATATTCTTGAGAAAAAAAGAGCATCGAAGAGGGTAACTACCCCTAAACTATTTTTATACAAAAAAATCATTAAAATCATTAAAAAGTATACATATTTTATAGGTAAAAATAGTACGTTCAGGTCAAATTTACAATCTTTTGAGTTCTAGACAGTATACCGAAGATTTTTTCTTCAAACTTTGAAAAATAATGATATTCGTCAAACAAGTGTTTAAAACATAATGATTTCTTACACCACGAACATCGAATTACAGCGATATTCGTACAACCTAATATGTCACAATGTGTTTTACAAGAATCACCGAGGCTAAAGTCAACCGGATTTTCGAATTTACCTGGTTTTTCTGCAATATATCCGCTTTTGTACAATTAATATTTAAAAAGTTTAGTATATCTTGGCGAGGTTAATCGATTATGCACCAAAGACTGAAGCTTAATAATATTATTCCTGATATGTAAATTGATATCGTAAGTCATCAAAATAACAGAGTCGGAAAAGTGACGCACATAATTTTTCCAAACTCTAAACCCAAATACATCTAAAGGTTGAATTTCCCCTATTGTTCCTTCTACTACAGTTGGGCAATGACCAATCCATGAATCCAGGAGTAAAGCGCTATTTGGTCCTACATTTGGAAAATAAATTTCCTCCAAACAAGTTTTGAAGTGATCTGCAAATAATAAAATCAATTATTATTGCTTTCATACCATTTTTAATAGAAGTAGATAATGTTACCAGAGGTAAGTTTTCCCGATTTTGAAGCATCTATTACGTACACATTACTCGGCCTAAATAATGTCCTATCTACAATTGGTCCAAATTCTCTGCTCGGTTCTTTTAGAACTAGAAATAGAGATGAAAGAAGTTTCCCGTCAGCAGATATTAGTAGTTGGATAGTGTAACAGTGGGTCGTGGACAAAATAGACCGGACAACGCATTCCACCTTTTTTCTCCTTCAACAGCCAAAGTTCTCCCGGAATTAATTTCCAATTGAAAACCATTTTTATCCGAATTATAAACATTCTGTACTCCAACATTTTCTATCTCTTGCTTCACACTGGCTACAAATTCATCTGCCTTCATTGTTAACTAATCCACATTTTCCTAAGTTTTTCTGGTAACAAACTTGTTTATTTTTCTGGAAACTATTCTGTGTTTGCTTTTAAATTTAGCAAGCCATGTTCGAGAAGCACGGAAGCGAAAATCTTCATGGCTAACCTCTTCCTGTGTTTGTAATGCCCATCTGCGTATTATCTTTATCGTGAACAATTAGCCCGTTATCAACTGCTTTTTTTAACTTTTCTAATGTAATGTCACATATCCTAGCAACTTTTTATCTATAAGTACCGCCTTTATGGAGAGTATGGGTCCAACGTCTTAATTGTTTTACTGAAAGAACTTTTCTGAATTTTTGCTGTACACTCTCAAGACTTAAATTTTTCTTCTTTCCACTTCTCCAGTATTCGACTGCTCCTAATTTATAGTCGTGTGATAGTTCTTCCTCATCCTTTGTGCATCTATCCGTAGGTGAAAAAGGCTAATCAGGAATATGGTGTTGAACACCATCCTCTATGATTTGTGCATCTGTATTTTTAAAAGGTTCTTGAAAATCTAAGGAATCTTCAATCATCATCTCTACCCCGTTAAATTCTTCCATGGCATCCAACAAAATTGCTTCAAAACGATCCTTTAATTCAATTTCCTTATTGTTTGTCGGAGTTTCTTTTATATGTAATGTTTGGAATGTAGCAAGCAGTAAATTTATAACATTCAAAAGATTCACCTTCATTTTCAAACCTGTAGAAAGTTTGAAAGGTTTTGTTTAAAAGCAACAGTGAATATTAAAATATAAGTGAAAGGTCTAAATAAAATTGTAAGACACATTTGGACACGTTCAAACAATTTTTATATTTTTTAAAGATTTTTCCATATCAGGAGACAACTGAAAAAATGTTAACAGAAAATCCAAATTTTCCCCGGTCAAACATATATTGTCGGTTTTTCACAGCCATTGCTAACGATTGTAAACTCACTCGGAAAAAACGGAGAAGTTGTTGAAAAATCTAGTAACAGAAACAAAGAACTTGCAAAAGAAGAAGTCTATTTAATTTTCTTTTTCATAAGTATTTTTACGGCATTAAATTTAATTTTAATGTAGATAAAAGAGGTTATATTTTTTCGCAAGGAAAAAGTTCAAATCGTCCAAAGATTACGTTGTACTAGAGTGTTAAGTAAATAATTTTGAATAAAAATGTTCTCCGAGCATCTCTCTTTTATTTTATGCACAAATAACATCCATTATAAAAGAAATAAGGTAGTTTATTCAGAGTTTACAGAGATGCGAATGTTTGGCCCATGGCAGGGCCTTCGGACCATGCCTTGGGCCAAATGTTAAATTTTTTTGAAAACGCTTTTTTTATGTAATAATGTGGATAAAAATCTAAACAAAAATTAGCATGTTGAACCCTTTTGAACTGTTGTTGTCAATTTTTGCAATTTAATCAATAAGTAGTTGCAAAAAATTCAGAAACGCAAAATGACCCAAGGTAGGGCACTTTCCCCTATTCAGATTTTTCATGTATAATATCGAAATTGGAAAATTTATTGGTTACCTTACCGTTCTACTTGATGATTTTTGGTTTACTCTGCGATTCCTATGAAGTTTGTTGGTCTCTGCTTCTTTGGGTTAGGGATTCTGATGTTCCTGGTTTTCTGGATGAATGTGAGTCCTCGTTCCGGAGCTTCACAGAATTTTCGAAGTAACTTTACGCACGCAGAATTTTTTGAATGAACAAATCGGTTTAAATTTGAACAGAGTGCAGCACTTGCAACTTGAAGTGAACGGTTCGACAGAATTCAGACAATGTAACAGTGTTGAAAACTAGACTGAACTGAACTAATTGTAAGCAAATTAGGGCAGAGTAACGGCGTTGGAAACTAGACTGAATCCTCTTTCGGATTCTGAGATTTTCATATTGCAAGTTTTCGTACATTATTTATGTAATTGCTGTTATTTTCCAGTTTAATCTTTGCACGGACCAGTTTCTATCCTGGATTGAATCACCTTGTTTTTTTCGCAAGATAAAATTTATCACAGAATGTACAATTGTAGAATCGCTGACAACGAATAATTTGATAAAAGTGTAAATTTTACAATTATTCCAACAGGCACAACAGGAAAGATTCAATATTCGTTGTCAGCTATTCTGTTATTGTACCTTCTGTGTTAAATTTTATCTTGCGACAAAAACAAGGTGATTCATTTACAACAGATCGCATACCTTAAAATTAAACAAACTTTGAAAATAATGCGCACAAGATTTAATTATAAAGGTTAATTTGTGAAACAATTTAGGGGTAGTTACCCTCTTCAATGCTCTTTTTTTCTTAAAAATACATAAATACCTTCATCCTCTTTTTTGTGTGCAACAAGTATTTTCTTCGGATTTTTTTGCTCGATTTCAGACTTATTTTGTAATTTTCTACATAATTGGGGGGTGGTTTACCCCCGCCTAATTTCTCTATTCATGTTGGATGGACTCTATTTTACTTCCTTCGTTTTAAAACTATTTTCCCAATTGTCTTTGTGTATGGAAATATATATTATCATAGGCACCAACTAAAAAGTGTTTAGGGGTAGCTACCCCCATTAGTTTGTTTTTTTCTTTTGGCGAAACACGTCAACTTTATTTTTTTCTCAAGTGCAACATATATATTTTTTTTATTTTTCTTCTATGAATTTAGCAATTTCCAGCACATTTAAAAATATGTGGGGGTGTTTTACCCTCGCATAATTTTTTATTCATGTTGGATGGACTCTATTTTACTTCCTTCGTAATAAAACTAATTTTCCAATTTTTTGTGTGTATGGAAAGTATATATTATCATAGACACAAAATAAAAAGTGTTTAGGTGTAGCTACCCCCATTAATTTTGTCACCAAATTTTTTTGGCGAAACACGTCAACTTTATTCTTGTCTCAAGTGCAAAATATGTACATATTTTTTATTTTTTTCCTGTGAATTTAGCAAGTTTCAGCACAACTTTAAAAATATGTAGCTCTCCCTGAAAATGTTTTTCCGCAGATGAAAAAAGCTACGTGTCGCTTAGTTTTTCGAGTACCACAACATATATCAGGGATAATAAAATCGGCGAGGGACACCTGGAGTACTTTCCTTGTAAGCCTAAATACGTAAGCGGCAGTGGACTTTCATAAACATGTAAGCGATAGTAGATATGTTGTGAATTCTTTCGTAAGTTTAGTCGTACGAGATCGGCGATTCAACATTTAGTTTTCGGTATGCATTCGTCATGAAAAGTCGTTTTGAAAGTTATGTAATGAATGAAGACTGCTTTTTTGTTGTGTCGTGTCGTGCGCCAAATACGCAGTGTTTTTCTAAAATTGAGCTGCAAACATGATTTGTGGGCACAGAAGAAAAAGGAAAAAGAAGGCGGCGAAAAGAAGGCACCAAAACGACAACTTTCTTTAACCAAATTTTGAAAGTTTTCCAATTCTGAAGCTGAAGCTTCGTCAGAGCTTTCTTCAGAATCAAATCCTTCGGTACATCATGAAGACACTGTTCACTCTATCAACGTTAACTTTTAGGGTCTTACTATCTTAAAAACAGCTTCCAAGGATAATGCCACTTATAATTTAACTGCACGTTCTTCATCTCATGAAGACACTGCTCACGCTATCGGCGATAACGTTGACAGTATTAATCTCTTAGAGACAGCTTCCAAGGATAATTCCAGTAATAATTTAACTGCACCTTCTTCTTCTCGACTCTTACCTTTATTACCCCCAATTATTGAATCATACTTTGATATAGAATCACCTGATTTTAACATTGACATCGACATCAAAAAATCGCCTGAAAGTTTGCCTCAGTGTTTTTCAAAAGATTGTATAGGTGGTATGCTACCGACCTGTATTTTTAAGGAGAAGCTAGGGAATGGTGAGATTGTGCTTAAAGACTGGTTGGTGTGGAGCAGAGCGAAGGAAGCCCTTTACTGTTCACCGTGCAGAATTTGCAGCGAATTTTCGAATGCTCAAAAATCAGATTTGGCATCACCTAAAGATTATTCCACTGCACGAAAGTGGAAGATGCTACACGACAAAATCCTTGAACATGAGAGTAGTGTCACGCACAAAAACTGTTACATCAGTGGAAAGCAGAACAAAGCAAATTGAAAACAGAAACTTCGTTAAGTCACTTGTTGTTTAGGACCATACAACACGAGCGAGAAGTGTGGCAAGAAATCTTAAGGCGACTTCTTAATGTAACCTTGTTACAGAATTGGAGACCCTTCTAACGGTAACTTCCTTCGAAGCCATGAACTTTCAGCAAAATATGACCCGCTTTTTAAGGTCCACTTACGAAAAGTTTGCCACTCTCAAGAAACCGGGAAAAGATTACAGGTGCATTACTTATCAGCAAGTATTCAGAATGAGTTTATGGTTGTCTGTCAAATGAAGTAATAAATTGTATTTTTCAAGAACGCGGGAAAGCAAAGTATTATTCACTGATTGTGAATGCCACTCCAGATTCCGCTCATTGTCGGGGGGAAAGTTATGACAAGGGCAGCAATATGAAAGGTGCCTAGAGAGGAGTTCAGGCAAGAATACTGGCTGCCAACAGTTTAGCTGTCTGAAGATTTGTTTTTTTTTTGGTGATCACTGGGGTTAATAATGAAACTCCACAATTATTTTGCGACGTTTCGTCAGCTTGCTTTGCTGACCTCTTCCGGCTAAAATTTTATTAAACACCACCAAGATATAAAAACAGTACAAAAAATTAAACTGCAAATTATCATTATAAGAATTGAAAATATGGGTAATTAGCTGAATATGATCCTTTTTGACACATAAGATCGTGTCGTCCACGTATCTGTAATAAAAGGGGAGCTGTATATTATATTTTTAGTATTTTCAAACAACTATTTTCCAGATCACCCATGGCCATATTTGCAAGTAACGATGAAATGGGTGAACCAATCGGAGTACCATGAATTTTTTGGTATAAATTATAATTAAAAACGAAATAAGTATTGCCGTGAAGGAATTTTATACATTCTCTTATCTTTTCGAAAGGAATTTTGCAATTAGTCTGAATATAATGAAATCTTATATCAAGGCTCTCCAACACCAAAGAACAAGGAACATTAGTAAACAACGAACTGACATCTAAGGACATAAATATGTGATATTTTTAATGTTTGGATTAGGACTTTTTTTACCCTTTATTAGACCATTATATACAACTTTGGCTGAAACATAAGTTGGACTATTAATCAATTAAATTATAGGACGAAGCTGTATATCCTCCTTGTGTCTTTTAGGCAAACCATGACATTTAGCTAGTGTAGTGTTGGTCAAAGCTAACTCATTTTTATGATATTTAAATAGTAACAAGTTAATATCGTTCAAATTTTTTAATATTTTTTAAGTATTCTCTTGTAATTTCTTAAGAGGATTATCATTAAATTTTTTTATGAGTATTAGAATAATAGCCAGTTGCGGTCCTCACCTCACAGACGACGTGTAAACGTCAATTTTAATCACAGACTAGTTGAATTCTTTTCCAACTTTATATTTTTTATGACCAAAGTAATTTTTCTAATTTAAACTTATAAAGTAATTTGTTTTTAATTTTTAAATGAATTTCAAATTTTTTGTACTGTTTTTATATCTTGGTGGTATTTAATAAAATTTTAGCCTGAAGAGGTCAGCAAACCAAGCTGAAGAAACGTTGCAAAATAATTGTGGAGTTTTATTATTAACCCCAGTGATCAACAAAAAAAAGACAAATCTTCAAACTAAATGTGGAGGGTGATAGATATTTCCATACCAGTTTAGCTGTCTATTCTGTCTCCCCTTGTCACTCCCTCAACCTTAGCCGTGTCCAAGCAGCTGAGATTGTCTTGCTGCCCTCACATTTTTTGGTGTCGTAGCAAAATTGTACACAATAGTTAGTTGCAGTCCACAGAGATGGGAAATACTTGCGGAGAAAATAGACTGCTTTCTGCATTCAATCTCTTGAACTCGCTGGTCGTCCGGGATTAACTCCGTGGAACCCCTTTAGCCCAGTCATCTTAGTCAAAATAAGGTAAGTATCTCGGAATTCGAGATACCCAGCTATAAAATTGTATGAAGTTTTATTTTGACATCCTAAAACTTGTCTCAAAACCTACATATCGTAGGGTGTACGCGCCTGTCAAAATCTAAGGTCAAAGGTAAAAAAAATCGATTTTTGCACATTTTTTGCAAATATCTCGTTTTCTTTGGGGTCTACGAAAAAACCAGTTCTCGTCAGATCACTGAAGTTAAGCAGCGTTGGGCGCGGTTAGTACTTGGATGGGTGACCATTCGAGAAAACCGAGTGCTGTTGGCACATCGTGGGTGTGGTGAGCCCACACTTGTAGTTATTTTACTACAAGCTATCAACCTAGAAACACTACCCGAATCGGGTAGTGTCACGCCTACCCTGAAAGGGAAATGGCTTAATGGTATACATACATACATCAATATTGTAGAGGATAAAATTCTCTACAACTTTAGTTTCGAAAGTTTTTTTATACGTTGAATCGTTTTCGAGATAGAGGGCAGTGAGCGCGCAGTGATTAACTATGTAGAGTATCATTTAAGGTCAACCGGTAGTCCCGATCCAAAACACGCCACATAAAGTTTATAAATTATTAATAAATATATAATTATAAATAATTTCCATTTTTTTTTTAAATTTTACCACCTGCTCCAGAGCAATTGCTAAACACAATATTCTGCAACTGCAAGAATGGTTGTGATTCGCGATGTGGATGCAGGAAATCGGGGTTATTGCAGTGCTCTTTAGCTTGTGGTACAGAGGGTCCAGAGACAGTGTCGCAACCTAGTCTCATTTTTTCTGATTGGCTCAGTTTTCTCATAGATATTTTGGTATATATAGATATACTACACTATAGAAAACCTAGACGTAAAATGGTGGCATCCTTATGCAAAATGGCGACATCCAACTAGGTTGCCACACTGTTTCTGGACCCTCTGTAGCTTGTGGCCAGTGTATTGGGCAAGCTTGTCTCAATGCTTTGCCATATCAGAGTGATGCCAATGAAGATGGAACCTTTGACCCCGAAATCATGGAAGACCTGGAGACGAATGTCGTTGAAGACGATAATGAAGAGGAAGCTGAAATTCTACAACAACCCGAAGACGATGATGAAGAAGAAGAAAATTAAAATTAGAACTTGTAGTTCTTATAATCATTATTCAATTTTTTAAATTTCGACAGTCATAAATGTCTGGCATGATAATCTTTTAACAAAAACATTAATTAAAAATTTGATTCTTTTCTTTATTTTTATTTATTTAAGTAATTATTATAACTTTGATTAGAAATAAAATATAATGTAAGTATTTCCCTTAATAATTTTCTAACTACACGAGCAGGTAAGTGTGATTAAATAAATTGATACTTTATTAGAAATAGATACGTAATCAAAAAAATTATTTATTATAATGCAATATTTATAAAAATGAAAATTATTTATAATTATACGTTTATTAATCATTTATAAACCTTATGAGGCGTGTTTTGGATCGGGACTACCGGTAGGAAACGAGATATTTGCAAAAAATGTGCAAAAAATCGATTTTTTTTACCTTTGACCTTAGATTTTGACAGACGCGTACACCCTACGATATGTAGGTTTTGAGACAAGTTTTGGGACGTTGAAATAAAAGTTTATACACGTTTATAGCTGGGTATCTCAAATTCCGAGGTGAAACTACTAAGATGACTGGACTACTTTCTTCTCATCTTCCACGAGTGGCAGACGCACTCGTTAAGATTTCATTATTGAATCTGAGACCAGAATATCGTGGTGATGTCAATGGACTCAAATACACCAAACTCTCGGTTTAGTAACAGTGTCGGGGGTTGCCTGCAAATAGCCTTGTTACTTATTCGGGAGAATCGAAACGTAAACATTCAAGGCCGCCGGAACCGTTTTCATTTGGAATGCATAATATTGCGCAATATACTCGACTGAGTACTTGCGCTGTGCGGCCATTTACAACAAAATCAAGAAAAGCCAGTAAGGTGTGTCTAAGGGTTCGCTAGAGGGAGAATGAAGGGTGCAAGTGCGAAGCCCTGGTTGATTATGAAGAGACTTAAGAAGCAGAATAACCTAATAACTCGAATCAAGAAACATATATAAAATTTTTACAATAATTGTACATTTTTGACGTAATGGCTTTATATCCCGATTTCCAATTTGAAAACTTTTCGCATGCCAAATCGTAATTTTTTTTCTGGCAGCAAATCTAGTGCAACGGGTTGTGTCCCTTCGCGAATTTCAGGAGGTGTGCACTGCAACTCTTCATTTTCTTCCAAATCGAACATTTTCTTAATTTCCACTGTTTTAAACTAAAGGCGTGATAGCGATAAGGTTATTAGCAGTTATTCTCCTCATTCTGCAATAACTCAAGCCCAATGGGGAGGTTACCAGCCGCTAGGTAGCGCTAGCTGCTCTAGTCAAAGTTCCATGAAAATTTAAATTGGACAAATGAAAAATTGCTTTTTTTTATACAAGTTCACAATACAAGTTTATCGTTTATTCATAAAACAAATTATTAGATAAAGTAATGCAATTTGAAAAGAAAAAATTTAATATTTTTGTATAATAAAAGATTTTTTTCCTGCTCGGTGGGTTCCTGTCACCACTACGTAGCGCGTCCTCAGGTTGCAGATAAAGGAACAGCCCGTAAGGCTGAACAGCCCCTAAGGTTAACTGCGAATACAAGAATAAGCAGTCGCGGACAGCCGATAGGAACCAGTCGTGGGTGTGGTGAGCTTGCACTGGTAGAAAATAGTTACACGACAACCATGGCCTGGGAGGACTCACCCATTCGCGTTCATACGCAATGGGTGGTTTCTGGCAGGCCGAGTTGCAGCGTGTATCCACCTAGAAACTCTACCCGAACCAAAACTAAAAATCTTGTAAGGGAAAAATCCTGCTGCCCCATTGGACATCGCAGCGATGACACTGCCCGCAAGAGATGTGTGGAATGATTCGCCTGCAAAGGGCCAAAGGGGCATTGATGCCAGTAGACGCGCTGCCTTGCAGGGGGATGTTAGGATACGAGGATGGAACTGTCATGTGTCTGACGACAAGTTGACACGGTCCTTGTCAAACTCGGAAAGCTCCCATACTTAGACCCAGAGAGGTATGGGGGTTATCACTTCTGGGACGGTGGACTCACCTACGATCGGAATAGGATCCTAACGTGCGGATTTCCACGAAATTACCATGGCTAACTTGCAACAATAAAAAACTACAGTAAAATATCTAAGGGCGGGAACTCTGAACGCGCGTAGTCTACATACTGGCGGATTTAGCGAACTCATTTTGATAGCAAAGAAATACGATACTGACTGAATAGCACTTCAAGAAACCTGCTGGTCGGGCGATTACGCGTCAATTTCTAAGGATAACTATACTTTTCACTATGGGGGAGCTAAGGGGCGCACACTGGGGACCGGTTTTCTCATTAATAAACGAATTTCGCAAGCGGTTATCGACATACAATTCATTAACGATCGGTTATCATACATTGTACTAAAGGGTAATTTCAGCAAAGAGGTGTTAATCAACGTGAACTGCCCCACCGAGGACAAAGACGAAGACACTCAGGATCTTTTTTACGAAACAATCGAACAGGTTTTTGACAAGTTCTCAACATATGACGCAAAAATAGTATTGGGAGATTTCAACGCGAAAATTGGAAAAGAACCGATGTATATGCCTACAATAGGGTCGGAAAGTTTGCATGACGTCAGTAATGATAATGGGACTAGAGTAATAAACTTTGCAGCTTCAAAGAACCTCGTTGTCAAAAGCACTTTTTTCAAGTATAAAAATATACATAAGGCCACCTGGACATCACCAGATGGTATCACTCACAATCAGATTGATCACGTTCTAATTGACAGAAGACGTCATACAAACATTCTCGATATAAGATCGTACAGGGGAGCGGATTTAAATTCAGATCACTTTCTCGTGATATTAAAACTAAGATCTAGGCTAGCGTTAAGTAAGAAAACAAGCAGCACAGAGCCAACAGGAGCCAACACAGAGAAACCCAGTGGAGCAATATGAAAAAAGCGATAAAGACAGCCGCGAAACTTACTATAGGTTTAAAGAAAGTAACCAAAAGCAAACCATGGTTTGACGAAGAGTGCAAACTTTGGTTTGAAAAACGTCGGAAGGCCAAACTAATAAGTTTACAAAATAAGTGCGATCAAACACATAAGAAGTATCTCGAGATTAGTAAAAGTACAAATAGGCTTTATAGATCCAAGAAAAGGGAGTGGGAAAAGAATAAAATACCAGCAATAGAAACGCATAATAAACAAAATAACCCGCGTGAGATGTACAGGGGAATCAATTTTATAAGGAAAGGCTTCCAAAGTAGAACGGAAGTAATGAGGGACGAAAATGGCAATCTAGTAGCCGATGCAACAGAGAGACTGAATTTATGGAAAAACTATTCCGATAAGCTATTAAATGTACGCGAAGCCCCCGTTGAAGGTAATCTCGATGAAATCCACACTGCCGATCTACTAATTGTTGATCCTACTGATGTAGAAATAGAAATGGCTATAAAGAAGTTGAAAAATAACAAAGCCGCGGGCATCGACGACCTACCGTCAGAACTGATAAAAAATGGAGGCCCTTGCCTCACAAGGCAAATTTGTAAATTAATACGCGCAGCTTGGAAAACAGAACGCATGCCAAAAGAATGGACTACCTTTATTATTATTCCCATCTTTAAAAAAGGCGATTAAACGAACTGTAACAATTACCGGGGAATTTCACTCGTGCTATAAGATCCTGTCCAATGTAATCTTAAGTAGACTAACTCCTTTTGCCGAGGAAATCATTGGGGATTACCAGTGTGGATTCCGCCAAAACCGATCTACGAGCGATCAAATGTTTACAATTAGACAACTGTTAAAAAAGAAATGGGAATTTAATGAAGTAGTGCATCAGCTATTTGTCGATTTCAAAAAAGCTTACGACTCTATTATACGCGCACGAATGTACTGCATCCTAGAGTTCTTGGGTGTACCAAGAAAATTAGTTACACTTATCGAAATTTGCTTAAGCGGCAGTAGGGGTAGAATACGTGCAAACGGAAGTTTATCGGAAGAGTTTTCGATCCGCGATGGCCTGAAACAGGGCGATGTACTTTCGTGCGCCCTTTTCAACTTAGTTTTAGAATACGTGGTCAGACGAGTACAAGCGAAACCGACCGGTGCTACCCTCAATGGGATAATGCAAATTCTTGGGTATGCGGATGATCTCGACTTACTAGGGGATGATAAAGGAACCGTAGCTAAAAATGCAGAAATCTTGATCATAAAAGCCAAAGATATCGGTTTGGAAGTTAGCGAATCGAAGACAAAATATATGACCGTCGCCAGATACGAACAAAGTAATGCAGGCGGGGATCTAATGGCCGGAAATATGAAATTCAAAAGGGTTAACGAGTTTAAATGCCTCGGGTCTATTATAACTAGCGAAAATAACATTAAAACGGAAATCAACGCGCTGTTGCACGCTGGCAATGGGTGCTACTATGCAGCAAATACGCTACTAAAATCGCGATTGCTATCTAGAAACATCAAAGTAAGAATTTACAAAACGATAATAATGCCGGTCGTCATGTACGGGTGTGAAACGTGGGCGCTGACGAAGGGAGTGGAGAATAGATTTAGAGTTTTCGAAAATAAAGTGCTTAGAAAAATCTATGGTCCAAAGAGGGACGAAGAGACTGGTGAATGGAGAAAACTGCATAATGATGAGCTGCATGCTCTCTACGGGTCAGCAAATATTAATAGAGTTATGAAAGCGCGTAAATTAAGATGGGCGGGGCATGTAGCAAGAATGGGCAATGAAAGAACAGTGGCGCAAGTTTTAAGAGGAAAACCGACTGGTAAGAGACCTCTAGGCAGGCCGAGAAACAGATGGGAGAAAAATGTAAGGGATGATCTAAAAGAACTAGGACATGATTACTTAAACTGGATGGAGGATGCACAGGATAGAGATGCGTGGCGGTTTCGGGTAGATGAGGCAATGAACTTTCGAGTTCGAATTGCTAATCGATAATAATAATAAAAAAAAGAATTTTTTCATTTATATAATTCAAATTTTCACGGAACATTGACTAGAGCAGATGGTGCTACCTGGCAGGACCATTTCGCTGACCCCACCACCCACGCAAATTCAACTTTTTTTTGGCCAAATATTTAGTGCAGAATTTGTTCAAATTTGTTCAACCAAAATTAGAATTTGTGCAACACCGGAAGTACCTGATAACTTAAAAATCAACTTTGCAGTCTTCTTTGCTATTCTTTGACATCAAAAATTTAATTCAAAATTAAAAACGCATAGGGGGTAGTTTTTGAGGGTTGAAGTTGGTTGCACAAATTTGAACAAATTAAGATGGAAATCATGCACCCATATAAAGTTGATTTGGGACAATGTCGGGGCTGGCGAAACGTTTCGCTGGCCCCACAATGATATTTGCCGCATAGGGGGTAGTTTTTAGGGATTGGAGTTGTTTGCACAAATTTGATCAAATTAAGACGAAAATAATACGCTCATATAAAGTTCATTTTGGACAATG
>CAKNYM010040926.1:35373-91359 GCA_932195095.1 Andricus curvator
TTCATTTTGGACAATGTCGGGGCCAGCGAAACGTTTCGCTGGCCCCGCCATAATGTTTGACGCATAGGTGATAGTTTATAGGGGTTGGAGTTAGTTGCACGAACAAATTAAGATGAAAATAATACGCTCATATGAAGTTGATTTTGGATAATGTCGGGGCCAGCGAAACTTTTCGCTGGCCCCGTCATAATGTTTGCCGCATAGAGGGTAGTTTTTAGGGGTTGGAGTTGGTTGCACAAATTTGAACAAATTCAGACGAAAATAATACGCTCATATAAAGTTGATTTTGGACAATGTCGGGGCCAGCGAAACGTTTCGCTGGCCCCGCCATAATGTTTGCCGCATAGGTGATAGTTTATAGGGGTTGGAGTTAGAACAAATTAAGATGAAAATAATACGCTCATATGAAGTTGATTTTGGATAATGTCGGGGCCAACGAAACATTTCGCTGGACCCGCCAGTGTTTTTTTGAGTTATCAGGTACTTCCGGTGTTGCACAAATTCTAATTTTGGTTGAACAATTTCTGCACTGAATATTTGGCCAAAAAAAAGTTGAATTTACGTGGGTGGTGGGACCAGCGAAATGGTCCTGTGGCCACTTAGGACGTATACACGTTCCTATAAGGGTTCCCTCGTCCCCTACATATCACGCACAGGAATAGTCACGGGATCACGTGCAGGGTTTCCAGCAGGGAGGAAAAGGAGGAGAGCTATCAAGACCTTAAAAGGGAGCTGTAGCAACTACACCTCAAATATTCTGTTAAAATAATCGTCTTTATGATAGGTGCTCTTGGAGGTGGGAAACTGTCACGGGTTTGTAATCTCAAAGCCATACCCGAGTGCGAAAAACATGCCGAGGCACTTGCGAGATGGATGCAGAAGGCTGTCATCCTTGGGTGGCTCCGTGTCCTCAGGATACACGAGGGTTTCGCCGGCCTGTGTTTGTAATTTCGTCGAAAACGATCCTATTACTTGACATTTTCTTCGTCGTTTCCGTCATCGTAAACTATTAGGATCCGACGTCGATTTTTTCAACAGGGGAAAAAACATCCCTGTGTTTTTACCATCAAATGGCGACAAGGAAGATTGCTTCTTAAACATAGACATGAGGACGAAGCTGACTCCAAAAAGTTTGGACCTAGTGAAGAAGAACCCAGCAGCCAACTGCCTATTGATACCGCAGTAGTGTGAACGTCCAATGATTTATCATCGAAACGGCCGCAAGAGGAATTATCTCTTACTCTCAACCGACATGACTTGCCTCAAGATACCACCATAGCGTCAACGTCCCCTGTGTCGTCATCATTAAAACCGCAGCCAGGGATATTACGTCTTAAACGTAAACATGAGGATGAAGATGCCCTCGTAAAAAGAAATTCTGAGTAAAATGCAGCTTTCAGTAAGATATAATACAGCGTTTTATATTTTTCTAGTATGTATCCTGTACCTGCATTACTTTTGGACTGCTGAAATAGACACCATTTTACCTGTTTGATACAAGCACAGCGGTCTTTACCAGGAAACTAGCTAAACTGAACGTCCTCAAGGACCTTATCTGATTTATGAGATCTATGGGCTTCAACTAGTTTTGGATATACTTATATATAGCATCTGATACTTGGCTGCTAGAGAGAAGAGATTAAGTTTTAACATTCATATCGTAAAAAGTGCAAAAGTTTTCCTTTGCAGGTTATTATTTTCATATTATACAACTTTTTTTAGACAACCTTGTTAGATTTTCCATCCAAAGAACATAATTATTGCAGGTAAATAATGAAAATATATACAAACAATTTTATTAATGCATAATAAATAAATACCAGGGAGATAAATAATATAGGTAAGTTGAAGCCCGACAAGTTGCAATGAAGCTAGATGTTACTTGGGATAAATCATCTATTCCAGCAGTAACACATTACAGAATAATTCAACTAATTACACGCTGTCATGATGAATACATTAGCATACAAAAGTTTTAAACAATAAAACAGAAGTTGAAAAACAAATGATGATCAATTGGTTCCTGTTCTAGAGTTTCTTCTTGATTAGAGAGGTCCAAGAATTGGTCGCATCAGGTCAGTTGATTTACCTGTAACAAAAAAATTGATTGTAAGGGCAGAACGTACACGTAAGATGCTCAGACTTGAGAGTTCCTTCTCTAAGTCATCTGATGCAAATGCTCCCTCAGATTCATTTTCAAATGACAGCCAATACTTCAGTGATGATAAGGCACGCATTGAGGACAAAGCCGAGGGCAACTCTGCTTAGGATGAGGTATTCAGTTTCACGAAACCCAGAGACAGAATATCTAAGCCCAAACTAGACTTGACTGAAACTGTTACAATTTCTCAGAGATACAATCCCAGGTGCGAAATTCGGTCGGATGCCAGAGCTTGACCATTGGCCCAAAGTCGGCCCTACTTTGGTAACCGATCTACGGTAACCAGAGTTGGGCCGCCTAAGGTTTTTTCAATCTGCCATGGTCCCACCGACATTGGCAACTGACGTCGGCAGCGGACGAAAAGCCGACTGTCGGCCCAATTCTGGCCCAACTTTTGGCCGACCATCGGATGAACTGTGGCAGATTGGTCGGTACGACCGCAAAAATGCGGTCGGTCCAACTCTGGATACAGCGGTCGGTTAGCCACAAGTCACCTTGATGCACCCGACGGTCGGTCAAACCTTGGCCTGAGTATGAACAGACCGTCGGATAAACTCTGGTTCATTGTTTCAAAAAGACCGTGAAAGTACGGTCGGTTGGACTCTGGGCAAGAGATGGCCCGACCATCGGCACAACATTGCATTGTATAAGTCATCATGATGGTCACCCGACGGTCGGTCAAACCTTGGCCCAAATATGTACCAGCCGTCGGATATACTAGGGTTTAAAAAAAGTTTGAAGAAATGTTCCAAAAAAATTGTTTAAAAAAATTTGTTGATAAGAAATTTTTGAAAACAAACATTTTGGAAAAAAATTGTTTCAAGAAAAGTTTTTGAAAAAAATTTGTTGAAAAAAATTAATACAAAAATTTTGAAAAAAAATTGTTGAAAAAAATTTGTTGAACAAAAAGTTAAGGGTTTCCGCCCGGGGCTACGAAACCCTAAAAATTGTAATCGATTTAAATTATTTATTGGCATTTTTTTAAATTTATATTCCCGTTAACAGATAATTTATTTGACATCTACATGATGTATAATAATACAAAAATTAATGAGAAAAAAGGGTTAACAAATTGTTTTTCTCAACTGCTTTGAGCTGTAGCTTATGAGGATGGTTTTTTCTTTGACTTTCAATTCTTTAGGTATAGAGTAATGGGTAAGACTCCCGGCTGCTAGGCGATAGATTCAGGTATAGGTGTAGGTTCGAAACCCCGTAGCGTTAGAAATTTTATTTGTAATATAATGTTTAAAAATTTAATATGTGTATTCATTCTAAGCAGCACCATTACAATTTATAGTCAAAATACTCGCAATCAATTTTTATTTATTTTTTGAATACCACGTTGTTGTCCAAGGTTGGGCCGACATCATCATAATAGATGGCCCATATATGGGACCAAATGTCGGGCCGACCTTGAGGAGCCAAAGGCGGTTGACCGTTATCATTTAGCTGGTTGGCCCGACCAGTGGCGCACAAAGTTGGACCGACGGTTGGCCCGACCGTGGGCCGACGGTCAACTCGCACATTGGATGCAAGCGAGAGGGCTTCGGCACATATAACATCAACTGTGCTTCACCCTTACGAAAAGATATGACAGGAAAAAAATGACAGGTGTGTCATTCTTTTCCTGTCATTTTTTCCCTGTAGTTTTTTCGCGACCACAGGAAAACGACAGGGAAACGACAGGCAAAACGACAGCCGAAAATGACTGGCCCTAATTGGTCATAATTTATAATAATATCGTCTGAACATTATAAAGTATCGACGACTTGCAGATTTATTAGTGAACTTTCTGAACTATCCTGTAAGGCTTGAAAAATCATTAGCAAAAAAAAACTATTATGGGAATTTTCATGATGAAACACCTTTTTGTAGCCTGTGTCTAATTCCGAATTCTCTTCCAACACATCAATTGTGGAATGTGTTCGATTTGCCATTTTAAAGCCTTCTTATCCTTACGAAGCGCTAAAGTTGAGTACAACGGGCAACAATTTCGGACTATTTTCATCTTTCTTCATTCCCTTAACAAGTTCACTGCCTGTTTCCAATTCCATGATCCAACAAAGAATGGTCTCGCCACGCGCATCTAAAAAAGAGTGAACCAATCAAAGGGCCCGTAGGTTGCGCGTGGCGAGACCATACTTTGTTGGATCATGGAATTAGGAGCACGCAGTGAACTTTTTAAGGGAATGAAGAAAGTTGAAAATAGTCCGTAATTGTTGCCCATGGTACTTAACTTTTGCGCTTAGTAAGGGTAAGAAGGCTTTAAAATGACAAATCGAACTAATTTCACAATTGATGTGTTGGAAGAGAATTCGGAATTAGACACAGGCTACAAAAAGGTATTTCATCATGAAAATTCCCATAATAGTTTTCTTTTGCTGATGATTTTTTAAGCTTTACAGGAAAGTTCAAATAGTTCACTAATAAATCTGCAAGTCGTCGATACTTTATAATGTTCAGACGATATTATTATAAATTATGACCAATTAGGGCCAGTCATTTTCAGCTGTCGTTTTCCTGTGGTCGCCAAAAAACTACAGGGAAAAAATGACAGGAAAAAAATGACAGGTGTCATTTTTTTCCTGTCATATCTTTTCGGAAGGGCACGCAGCTTCAAAAGATGGAATGACACTCAACTCTCGAGATAAGCACGATTTCGGGCATTTCTAACAGCGCCCTTCAGCATATCTCCAAGGGCAGCATGGACGCTGTCCGTTGGATTGCCAGGCATGTCGCAACTAACGCGTGTAGAGTGCATCTCTCTTGCTTGTTTGTTACGCTTCACTGAGCAAGCTTCCCTAGCTCCGCACATCACCACATTCCGATGCCAGCAGTTCTAGGAATAGCATACACTGAGGGTGCTTATCTCCAGAAAATAGTGTACATCTTCTAAGCGATCTACCGACAGAACATCTGCTTTGATTGTAAACAAGAGCAAAATAAGGCATGAAAAACTTAAAGTCGCTCGGAATTTAAGACAACGTTCTACAGATGGTGATTTAATTAAAAGCCTATACTTTGATGGTCGAAAGGATGAGGCTAAAACTCACACAGGCATCGCTAGAGAAGAGCACTTATCACTTTATCCTCTTGGTCTGCACATAATGAGAGCACGGTTATTTTGGAGTTACATCATGAGCCAACTTAAAGGTGACTTCGATGAAGTTGATGTTCTTGGTTATGACAGAAAGAACACCAATACTGTTTGGAAGAGCGGTATCCTTTGCAAATTAAAGGAATTAACAGGAAAACCTATGCAATAGGCTGTTTGCCTTTTGCATTTCAACCCCCATTCTTACGTAGGTCACATAGGTTCAGAACTACCTGACTGTGAAAAGCTCCCAGTGGTGTCATTTAAATCAATAAAATCTGACTTGCCTCATCACAGTCCAGAAGAGCTCAGAAAACTCAGCAAGGACCTGAAGTACTTGTTCCAGATATCTCAGGCCATTGACTCCGAAGCATGCCTGGAAGTGCTTACCTCCATGATCCTTGCCAAACTGAATAAAGCTCACTGGTTGACCAACCAAGAAATTTATCGAAATAGTGACATTCATAGTTGCAATCTACGTAGTGATACAATACAGCATCAGGACACAGTCCTCATCAAGTCTTTGAGATCATTCATAGGATCTTGATACTTACCAAGGAAATACCAGGCTGTAGTTTATTCGTCCATTCAGACGAATGCGTTCTTCGCACTCCCAAAAAATGTTCTTCTCGGCATGATGACTGATTGTCGACTTGCTGTCCGTCAAGATGCACTAAATAAGATTCTTACAAGGCAAGGTCAGAGGTGGGGTTTTTTGTTTTGATTCATACATTTTGTAAAGAAAAGTCATGGCCCCAAAGTAAAGTTACGAAATTCCGAGAACCCAATATTTGGTCAGGTTTTAGAAAAACGGGTTTAAAAAAATCGTAACTAGTTTATGGACTTGAAAAAGCAGTCTCCCAAGCGGCCGAGTAGCTCAGCGGCATTCATTTTTTTCTATATGCTTATTTAAATGTTTATATATTCGATTCCCTTGTTAAATTTGTGTCAATTACGCGGTAATGGTCAAATAATTATTAATGGCCAACAAATAATTATGGCCAACGGACATACCACGCTGAAAAACCCAGTTCTCGTCAGATCACTGAAGTTAAGCAGCGTTAGACGCGGTTAGTACTTGGATCGGTGACCATTCAAATGTGGTGAGCCCACACTTGTAGTTATTTATAACTACAAGAAAACTATCCACCTAGAAACACTGCCCGAATCGGGTAGTGTCACGCCTACCCTGAAAGGGAAATGGCTTAATGGTATACATACATACGCGGTAATAAACATTTAATAGGCTTTTTTCAATGAAAACTCACATTTTCAGAGTTTTTCCACATAAAAAGGTAATTTTTATGAATTTTATAAATCTAATCATTTATTTTAAATTGTTGAAGAATATATAAATTAAGAATATATTTTAAACAATTATATTTTAAATAAAATATAAAATTTTAATCATGTAGACGAATATTTTTAAATGAGAATATAAGCGGAAATTTTTATTTTGGATAGTTTCATTCGTCCCATGGACCTTTTCTTCATCTACCTGATAAAAACGATCAATAGTAAGAGGGGAGAGGAATAAGAGAAAGCCGTAGTAGTTTGCTTGACGTGATAGCGTAAAGGAGTATTCCAAAAAGTGTCCAGAAGTGCTTTTTAATTCTAATACTTTTGCGTTTTGAATAAAACAATAATGTCGGCGGAGAATTCTCAAAGTGTTCCTGGTCCTTCGGCAGAAGACGAAATTGAAGAAGAATCGATTCATATTGTAAAATAATTTTTTTCTGAAAAAATATCTTCTCCTTTCGCGGAGAAAAAAAAAGAAAAAAAACGGAGCGAAAGGAGAAGATCTTTTTTGAGAAAAAAAATTATTTTAAATAATTTTTCTTTCATAGCTTCATCTAGTCTGAAAAGACGTTAAATATTTCCTGTTATTTTCTAATGATAATACATTTTCTTTGAAAAATTTGATTTGTACCGTCTAGCAAAATAATGCGTGTATTTCTGAAAAAAGTTTCTTCTCTCGATCTCTCTAGTAGCTTAATGGGAAAGCAGCTGACCGGAAATCAGTAGTTCTGTGGTTCGTTTCCCAGCGGAGCGAAAGGAGAAGATCTTTTTCAGAAAAAAATAATTTTTAATAATTTTTCTATTATAGCTCCATCTAGTCTGAAAAGACGTTAAATATTTTCTGTTATTTTCTGATGATAATACAGATTTCTCGATTCATAATGAAACTTTGAAGTCGCAATTAGAAGATGCTGTTTGTTATTTTGGAATTTTTCTTACTGACAATAATAATAATAACAAACAATAATAATTGCACCGAAAATGTCTCCAGTGATTTCTCCTAGATCCATGCTGATAGGAGAAGAATTATATAACTAGGCAGTGGAAATTCTCGCTGAACAAGTTTTATCGAGTATGATACCACGCTGAAAACACCAGTTCTCGTAAGATCACTGAAGTTAAGCATTGTTGGGCGCGGTTAGTACTTGGATGGGTGACCGTTCAGGAATACTGCGTGCTGTTGGCCCGTCGTGGGTGTGGTGGGCCCACATTGGTAGTAAATATCCACCTAGAAACACTACCCGAATCTGGTAGTGAGGCAATGAACTTTCGAGTTCGAACTGCTAATCAATGTATGTATGTATGATGAACTGACATATTCTCATTTTCAAATATTCATCTAAATGATCGAAATTTCATATCTTATTCAAAATATTATTATTTTAAATATATTTTTATTTTATATTTTCTTCATCAATATTAAATAAATGATTTAATGTATACAATTTATACAAATTAACTTTTTATGTGAAAAAACTCTGAAAATGTGAGTTTTTAATTAAAAAAAAAAAATTAAATGTTTACTATCGCTTTATTGACAAAAATTTCATGAGGGAATCAAATATATGAAGATTTAAATAATTATAAACCAAAAAATAAAAATGAAGAATGCTGGCGGCGAGAATCGATCTCGCCACCTCCGCACACAACCCGGGCGCTCTACCGCTCTAACGCTCTACTCGGCCACTTGGAAGACAGCTTTTTCACAACTTTTTCAAAACTTTACATTGGGGCGATGGCCTTTCTTTACAAAAAGTATGGATTGAAACAAAAAACACTACCTCTAACCTTCCCCATGGTAGTGTTCGAGAAGACGAGGCAGGGAATCTTCATCACTTCATTTGATATAATATCTTTTCCAGGCTAAATTTTGAGGCCAATGATTACACAGAAATGATTTTTGGGAAAGTACTGATGTTTCTATTACCGTATATTCAGTTCTAAGTACGGTAGCAAACAAAGAGCTCATTAACGAACTTTCACTTCCTGACAACACTGTCCCAAAATGGTCTTTCACCGTCTTTCCGTGCCACATGGTCGCAGTAGAACGGACAGTGAAGTTGGTCATTGAAGCAGCCTCCCGAGTATGCAGAGCTTGCCTAAGATCATTGTGTAGATTCTATGCAATGATCTTAGGCTAGCTCAGCCAAAATTTTTATCAAGATCCCAATTTGCAACAATTTTTCCCGAAAGTGATGATTAAGATTAGTTAAGCCGGTCCTACATATGGTTGGTTGGTTGGGTAGGGCTGGCCCCCAGGGGCATATAACTGGCATTTTGAGGCTTGAATGTCAGTTTTTATCACAAGTGATATCTCCTAACCCAAAAATATGGCCACTTTAACCGAACTGAAATTAATGACAATTTTAGTGGTGTAGTCAAAATTTTGAAACTTTGAGGCAAAAATTCTTACGGAAGATATTATCCGATTTGAAAAAAAAAATTTATCTGTAATATCCACGTGGGTAAGCCACTTATGACGCGTAATTGCGCTCTGAAAAAAGTGGCAAAACGAGGCACCCTAGTGATGAACCTTGGGGGCCTTATAGTGGCCTATATATACGCTATCTTTAGTTGGTATTTTTTTCACGAGAGTGACTCCAAAAGGTGCTTAGCTAATGAAGAAGCACTTAGCAGCTACTTTCGTGTCAACGTAAATATGAGGATTCAGCTGACTCTAAAAAGTGCGCACCTAGTGAAAAAGCTCCTAGCAGCCACCTGTCTAGTGATATCGCAGCATCATCAACGGGACGTTGATGATGACCTGTATTGGCATCATCGAAACGGCCGCGAAGAAAATTCTCTCTTTTGCTCTTGACAACCAACTGAAAGTGTGCAAGCACCCACATCATCTGGAATATATAAGAATAGGACTGTAACGAAATCAAATAGGGCTGGCACTTCGAAGGTCATTAAGAATAGCAGTAAGATGAATCTTGATGAAGAAAGACGTATTGTTTAAAAACTAGCGACGGTCAATTCAACCAGAAATTATTCAATCGCATTTGCGAAGACGTCCAAGTTTTATCCGAAACTTGCGATGGAAGTTACCTTTGTGACAGAATCTACCAACACCCAGACAGAGAAAGGAAAAGATGGAGATGAAGAAGAAAAAGATTAACAACCGGAGGAAATTGAACGAGAAGAAGAAAGAAAGGAACAAGGAGCGGAGAAAAATGTAAATAACAGAGTAGCATAATAGGGGAGAGAACAATCAAGTACTCATGAGACACCGAAAAGAGAAAAAGAAGAAACGGATGGCTGTACTGGAAAAGATGTACTCGAAGAGGAAAACTCGTAACGGAAGTTGAAAGATTAGGAAACCCAAGACTAAGCCGAAAAAAGCAAAGCCATTTAAATGGAAAAGATGAACGGATGAGCAAAAAAAGAGAGGAATGAAAAAATGAAGAAGACCGAGCACCACCTGGAGAAGCTTTTCGAGAAAAACGATTGCGAGAACGACGTCCTGAACTTTCGCAATGTGAAAGAGAATGGTCACTACCAAAAATTCCTATCTTTATTTCACCGATTACAATAGTATTTTTCCGAAAATAGCATATGAAACTTCAATCTTATCCCAACAATGAACTGTGGTCTGAAAAACGTCCAACATATACCAACACTGGTGTGAAAGATCTTGATCATGCACTCGTTGCCCAACAGGGTTCGAAAAAGAAGCAAGAAAAATGCAGCTCAGAGAAAGAAATTGCCACAGATGAGGAGAAAAATATTGGGCAAAGAGAGGAGAGGATCAGAGCCCAGGAGGAGAACAGGAAGGTGGATGAAGAAATAAAGAAGTTATTTAACTCAGGAGAAGAAGAATATTACTAATAAAATAAAAGAACTTCGTGGACAAAGGAATATTCCGCAGATTCTGAATTTCACATTTTTCATTTGAAAAATAAAACAAAACCATTCATATATTTTGAAGGTACAATTTTTTAATCGTGTAATTTGTAAAGAAGAATATTAAACGATTTCATAATCTTTCAATTTTCTCTATTTTTGCACGTACACTTAATTTGTTTTATTCAGAAGCTCAAGTGAGACTCATTTTATAACTTCTACTAAAAAGATAACATATTTAAGGTTTGGGTTAGAAGAAATAAACTGCTCCCTCGACAAATAATTCCCCCTCGGTAATTCATTTCGTTACCCTATAAATGGTTATATATTTGAAAATGTTCTAAATGATAAATGTCAAATTCAAAATATTTAAAATTGAGCAATTAAAATTTTGAAGTCCTTAAAACAGTACAATTTCAAGTTAAGCAATTTCAAATTCAAGTGATTGGAAAGATTTTTCTACGAAGAATTAAACAAATTTCTGGTAAAAAAAACTTCACTGTGCTTTATCGGGGGGTTTTTCGAGAATAGAGGGTCCCCTTAAAACTTTTAGATGATTTAAAGATTTGTCTTTAATATTTTTCGTATAAAAATGGTTTTATGGTCCTAAAAATAATTTTTTTTTCCAGTATCAATGTAATATCTAACAAATCATTAAAAACTGGAACTCAAACTGTTATTTTTTTGAAAATCAGTAACAGCGACTCCTAAAGTTGTTGGTGTCCTCTGTTCTCTGTTTGAGGTTCCTTTTCTAGGTTTACTTGAATAAGTCTAAGAGACAAAAGGACTTGGAAAATTTAAGAGCAAATTGTCCACCAAGGACATCTTCTCGTTCTCACTTGCATGACCTCATCCTCTCATTTTGTACGAGGTCTCAGCTGAAAGAAGGGTGGAACAGAAAAAAAAGAAAGGAAAGAATGTAAGTGGTTCTCATGAATTGAATGGGGCCGGAAATTGTCCTCGAATGTATTGTACAAGGAAGAATATATGTAAAGAGTGTTTTTTCATACATCACTCTACCAAGTAGTCACATATCTTACACGCTATTTATTTAGGGGAAAGTAACTTATTTTTGCTTTTATTATATTTCAGTAAATTTAAAATATTCCAAATAGAAATGAATTCAAAATATTAACACAGAAAAAACAGACTTGAATTTCTTTATGGGTAATTTTCAAGTGGGTACAGTTAAATTTTTTGGCATCGAAATACGAAAATCCAGCCGCCACTAACACTTCTGTATTCACGGAGAGGTCTACAGGGAACTTTGGTTTAAAATGTCGAGAAAGGCCTCCTGATTATGAATACCCAGAATACTTTTTCAAAAAGTTGTTTGCTAATTATTTAAACAAGTTTGCTCAAACAAATACAATATTTATGAAAAAAATCTGTAAAATAATTTTTGGAAAATTTGAAACAAGACATTTTAAATTGAAAATTGATAAAATTTCACTATTTAAACCATTTTCCAAAATTTAATATGGAATCAAGTTCGGGTAAGTGCATATAAAGAATCAGGTTTCAGTTTTTCTGTATAAGGGATCAAGTCTGTTCTTTAGTTTTCGACATTTTGACTTTTAGTGATAAAATAAACAAAAGCAGGCCGTTATGCAGCACGTAATAAAATTGTATGTAATTTTCTGAAATATTTACTATCGTGTAGAATTTTTAAATATTTGTTCACGTGTTACAAAACAGTCGAATTATGTTTATCAGAAAAAAATGAAGATCTTTACTAAAGCTCTGGTTTTTGAACGCCAAACGTTGGCGGAACACTTGCGTCGGTATCCCGCCGGTAGTGACGGTCAGTACTGAGCTAGTTGTAAACCAGTATGATGCCAACCGTTGCCAACATTAGCTGTCATCCTAAATATCAATTCAAGTTTTAATCGCATTTCGATTGTAGTATATATTTGATTGATTTCTTTTTGAATTAAAAATTGCTGGATGTTGGCGAGTTTTGGTTGATAAATACATTTTTAAAACTTTAATTTTCGGAAATCTGCATATATTGGGTCAGGCGAGGGACTAAATCCTAAAAATGTTGGTATTTTTAAAGTAGCTCTTACAGTTCTCGAGATAATTCAATATTTTGGCAATTTTAATTTTGAGAATATTTGATAGTAATTGCATATTTCTTTAGAAAATGTTTACATGTTCATACTATTATTAATTTTAATTTTAATTATTTCAGATAGTAGAAATTTATAAAACTGCAAACTGCTAGTGAAACTATATGAATTTATTTAGCTACATATTCATGTTTATTATATTATTATAATTAAAAGCAAGTTATATAAATGGGAAACTTAACGTTCTCAATCAAAGAACGTGATTGTGTAACATTTTCAACTTTATTGAAACAATGGGAAGACAATATTGTCAAACTTTAAAATAAGCTATACCTTTCTTTATTTACTCTATAAACAGAGAGAAACTTGTAGAAAGTTAATAAGGAGGGGTGTTCAAAAATGAACGACGTGGAAGAAGAAATAAATCGGATAATATTTAGAGATCGTTCATCACAAATTTGTCTGTTATCATAGAAAAATCCATTTTTCTCGAAAACGAAAGATCACAATACAAAATTATACAGAGTATAAAAGTGTTCATAATTTTTAATTTCATTATGCTTATTCAAGGAGATTTGTAAAGAAAATTGTAATAAAGAAGCATAAATCATCTATTTCACTTACTATCTGGGATGTCTTTAATACGCATTTCAATTATTTTTATGTTCTTAAAAAGCAACTCATATAAAAATGTAAGCTTACTATTTAAAAAAAATAGGTTTGTATGAATTGCTTTTTAAGAACATAAAAATAATTTAAATGTATATTAACCCTTTACGTCACATTGAGTCGCTCAGCGCGCAGCGGCCCACCTTCTTTGTCGCAGTTTTTCATTTTTTCAACCACTTTAATAAGAACCTGCACCGGGTTTTTTGTTTTGACAGGGTTCGCAGAATATCAATAAGTGTAAAAAAAATGAACAGTCATTATTTGTTGGCTGCACAAATATTATAAATAAAAACATAGTTAAAATTAGCACTTTTTCTAGAAGAAATGAATTTTCCACTAATCTATTTTGAAAATCAGAACGGACTGTGTGCGAACAATTTTCGCGCATGCGCAGTTTAAAGATGGCTTACTTTAGGCACTGGTGAAAAAGCTGCGCATGCGCACTTCCGAGATGAGGTACTTTAGACACTGGTATAGGTAACTTTAAACACTGGTGTTGGCATCTGCTTTAAATAAATTTAGATTTAACTTGAACAAATGTTTTAATGATTGAAGTTTGGTATTTAGGGTTTCGTAGCCCCCTTCCCCTGGGCAAAAGGGCATAAACGCCAACATTTTTTTAAAATAATTTTTCTTCCTACCAATTTTTGTCTGAATCTCTATCTCGCGTTTTCATGTAAAATAGAATTTTTGTTTTCATATTATTTTTGATGTATTAGGTGTACAAATAATTTCAACCCGTTTTAAGCAACTTTTATTTTATTTATAAAAATCTAACAAAATGCAAGTATTTATTAATATAGTGGCCACTGGCTTCTACTACTGTTCCCGAACGCTGAGGCAATTATTGGGTTCCATAGCCAAAGAAGGCTTGATCTTTTCACGCTATAAAGTCATCCACCATTTTTCGCACTTCAGCTTCAATTTTAATTTGGTGCTCAGCTAAGCTGTTTTGTAACGAACGAAAAAAGTGGTAATCTGACGGGGCAATGTCTGAAGTGTAAGCTGGATGCGATAAAATTTCTCATTTCAATTCTTCTATGGTTTGGCGGACAACAGAACTTCTATGTGGCCTAACCGCCCATGCCCAGAATATCATCTCTTTTTTTCGATTTTTTTCGCCAAACGGTTCAATTGAAAAGAGTAACACTGGCGAACGTTACTCTTTTCAACTGAACCGTTTGGCGAAAAAATTCAAAAAAAAAGAGATGATATTCTGGGCATGGACGAAGACCAGTACAGCACTACAACGCTAGGCCATATAGAAGTTCCGTGGTCCGCCAACCATAGAAGAATTAAAATGAGAAATTCTGCCGCAACCGGCTTACTCTCCACACATTGCCCCGTCCGATTACCATCTTTTTCGCTCGTTACAAAACAGCTTAACTGAGCACCAAATTAAAATTGAAGCTGAAGTGCGAGAAATGGTGGATGACTTTATAGCGTCAAAAGATCAAGATTTCTTTCGCCATGGAGTCCATCAATTATCTGAGCGTTCGCGAACAGTAGTAGAAGCCAGTGGCCACTATATTAATTAGTATGTACTTGCATTTTGTTAGATTTTTATAAATAAAAAAAAAGTTGCTCAAAACGGTTAGAACTTATTTGTACACCTAATATAAAACAAAATATCCTACAAGTCTTCGTTCAGACTTTTTACGTATCTCGCGTTTTTTGGCATAATACGGAATTTTTCGAATTTTGCATATCAATTTCGGTAAATAAATTGAAAACGAGGATTTCTGTCAAAAAATAGTTCAAAGAAATGTTGTAGGAGTTTTTAAACGCTGAAATTTCTCCAAAAACTTTTCCCCATATTTCGCGTCGTTTGGCTCAAAATTAGAATTTTTTATTTTTTTCATAATATTTTCGATAAATAAAACCGAAATGACAAGTCCTATCCAAAAATGGTTGAAAAAAATTTTGTGCAACTTTTTAAAAGCTATAATTGCTCTTTAAGACTTGTCCCATTTTGCGTCGTTTAATTCAAAATTTGAATTTAGGATTTTCCCATAGTATTTTCAATAAATAGAACAAAAATACTATCAAAAAATGGTTCAAACAAATTTTTTAGGACTTTTTAGAAGCTGCCATTCATCGCTGAAATTTTTTTCCGTATCTTACGTCGTGTGACTCAAAATTGGAATTTTCTGTTTTTTTATGGTATTTTCGATAAATAAAATCGAAATGACAAGTCCTATCAAAAAATAGTTTGGGAAAATATTATAGGACTTTTCAACAGCTACAATTAATGTCTGAGACTTTTTCCCATATTTTGCGTCGTTTGGCTCAAAATTTGAATTTTCAATTTTTCCATAGTATTTTTGAAAAATAAAACCAAAATATCAAGTCTTATCAAAAAATGGTTGATTGAATGATGGTTGAATTCGAATTTTCGACTTATTTAGTTTCGATGCGTAAAACCAAAAAAACGAGTGCTATCAAAAAGTGGTTTAAACAAAAATTGTAGATATTTTAACGAGCTTTCATTCTTCTTTTAAATTTTTTTTACGTGTCTTTCGTCGTTTAGGTCAGAAATGGAATATTCGATTTTTGGTCAGCATTTTTGATGGGTAAAATCATAAACGTTGGACAAAGAATGCTGGTTAACGAACACTTGTTTCTTTTAGGACAAAGAAAAAGTTTACCGAAGCTCGATTTTATGCGTTCATTTTTTGGAGAGTTATCGTTTAAAAAAAATATAAACAAAAGATACTCATTTAATGAGCCGCGTCTTTTATATTATTGTGTATAATTTTGTTATGATCTGACGTTTTTGATAAAAATTGATTTTTCTGTGATAAGGAATAAATTCGCGATGAGCTATCTCTAAGTATTATCCCATCTATTTCTTCTTCCACGTGGTTCATCTTTAATCCAAAAATAACAAAAAATCGAAAATGCAATTTGTGATTCAGATTTTCTTTTTTCAACACCCCTATTAATGATGTAAGGTAATAGTTATTTGTGATACAAGGATCGTAAGTGGCACTTTTTCGGCCGAGTGTGAAAGTTGCAGTACGAGTCGGAGTCGAGGCAATTTTTAATTCAAAAAGAAATTAATCAAATATGTACTACAATCGAAATGCGATTAAAACTTGAATTGATAATTAAGGATGACAGCTAATGTAACAACCAGAGCTTTAGTAAAGATCTTAATTTTTTCTGATAAACATAATTCGACTGTTTTGCAACACGTAATCAAATATTTAAAAATTCTACACCATAGTAAAAATTGCAGAAAGTTACATACAATTTTATTACGTGCTGCAGAACGGCCTGCTTCTGTTTATTTTATCACTAAAAGTCAAAATGTCGGAATCTAAAGAACAGACTTGATCCCTTATATAGAAAAACTGAAACCTGATTCTTTATACGGACTCACGCGAACTTGATTCCATATTGTATGGAGGAGTCAAGATGAAGTTGTTTTATAGAGAATTTCTCAAGCAGTGTACCAATTACATGTTTTATATTCGGCGGCTTTATCATTTGAAAAATGTAAATATTGTCTTTAAATTTTGCAAAATGGTTTAAATAGTGAAATATTATTTTTTAATTTAAAATGTCTTGTTTCAAACTTTCCAACATTTATTTTACAGATTTTTTTCATACATATTGTATTTGTTTAAGCAAACTTGTTTAAATAATTAGCAACCAAGTTTTTGAAAAAGTACTCTGGGTATTCATAATCAGGAGACCTTTCTCGAAATTTTAAACCAAAGTTGCCCTGTTGAGCTCTCCGTGAATACAAAAGTGTTAGTGGCGGCTGGATTTTTGTATTTTGATGCGAAAAAATTGAACTTTACCCACTTGAAAATTACCCACAGAAAAATGCAAGTCTTTTTTTTCTATGTTAATATTTTGAATTAATTTCTATTTGAAACATTTTAAATTGACTGAAATTCAATGAAAGCAAAAAAAAAGTTACTTTTTCCTCAATAAATAGCGTGTAAGATATGTGACTACTTGGTAGAGTGATGTATAAAAAAAAATCTGCCCGCTTCGCGGGCACATTCTCATGGCGCGCTTCGCGCGCGGCTCGCTTCGCTCGCAAGTTTGAGCGCGCCTAGGGCGCGCGACTGTTGGATCTCGCGCTTCGCGCTCGATCATATATTTATCTCGCGCTTCGCGCTCGATTATGTATTCACCTCGCGCTACGCGCTCGGGCGTATTTTCATCGCGCTTTACGCTAGGCTCCTCTAGATTTTTGAACTTCGTGTTCGACATCGATGAAAAGAAAAAGTTTGTTTGCAAATATTATAAATTTATCAAAACCTCTACATATTAAGTGATTGTTAAATTTATTTTTATTTTAGACTGAAAAGGAACTTTATTTACTCAAGGTTCTATCGACCGTAAGGAACACATTCTCATCCAGACACTCGCGCTTCGCGCTCGATATTTGATTTGAAAATCATTTGAACCGTATGATAGAAACAAAAAAGTTTGAGCGCACTTACGGCGTGCGATTTGGTAAATACACTGAGCGCGCACTTTGTGCTTCGTATTATATGTTCTTCATATACAAATTACTAAATTTGTATTTGATTTCAAATGAAAAGTAATGATATAATTCAGGCGACAAATTTTATTAGTTAACATTTTATTTTAGCTTGTGCCGTTCATCAAAAAAGTTAAATTTTTCATTTTGAATATATTCTTACCACAAAAATTGATTACAAGTGTGTAAGTCTTTTTTGAATGCACAATTTTTGTTCATTTATATGTTTTCGTACCTTGCATTGTTTTTTCAAAAATTTGATTTTTTTTACTGTCAATGTTATTTTCACGAATAAAACGAAAACCACGCATCCTATCGAAATATGAGTCACAATAAATTTGTACCTCTTCCTTGGATGAACAAATTTTGTTTCGGTCATTTTTTCGTAGCTGGTAATATTCGTCTGAAAATTTGATTTTTCTATTTTCAATGCTGTTTTTTACGAATAAAACAAAAACTACGCGTCATATCAAAAAGTGAATGATAAGAAATTTGTAGATCTTTTTTAGGTGCACAATTTTGGTGAGATGATATTTTCTGCTATCTTGCATAGTTTTACAGCAAAATGACTTTTTTGATTTTTCATTAATTTTTTGTGCGATCAAAATTTGAATTTTTTATTTTTCGAAAAATTCAAAAAGTTGTTATGAAAATATTATAGGGTGTTCAGGAATCAACGTTTTTCTCCTCTTGACTTTTTTTCATATCGTGCGTTTTTCGGCTTAAAATGTTCATTTTCGTTTGTTTTTTGGAATTTTGAAAATGCTATAACTCCAGTAATTTTTTTTTATCACGAAAAGTCATAAGAATATTTTGTTCGTCATTTTGCGTACTACTAATAACCGTACATAGAATTTTCAAATCTTCCAAAAAAGTGGTCTCAAAAATTTTCAAAATGTGCTCACTTTTTGGATTTTCATCAAAAATAGCTGGTTAACGAACTCGTTCTCTATTTTTGGGCCATAAAAAATTGTGCCAAAGCTCAATCAAATCTGATCATTTTTTCGAAAGTTATCGTGGCTACAGACAGACAGACAGACAGACTACAGACTACAGACAGACAGACACCTTCGTAAAAATCGTTTTTTCTAGCTCAGGGGGTCTCGAAACGTGGAGATTTGATGAAAACCGACTATGTCAAATTTTACATAAAACCAATACCTTCTCATTAGAATGAGAATGTAAAAATCCTTTACATATATTCTTCCTTGTACAATACGTTCGTGGATAATTTCCGGACCCATTCAATTCATGAGAACAACTTACTTACACCACCTTTTCGGCCGAATGTGAAAGTTGCAGTACGAGTCGGAGTTGAGGGGTAGCCAAGACGAAGAACGAGTACTGCAATTCACACGAGGCAAAGTGCCACTTAGGGGCCGAGTGTCACACACTATTTTTTATCACACCAGTCATCATAAGTGCAAATAGGTTGCATAGAGTCCTAATCTAAAAACCCGAGAGGGAATCCAATCCAAATCAATTCAATTCCCGAGACGAAGAACGAGTACTGCAATTCATACGAGGCACAGTGCCACTTAGGGACCGAGTGTCACACACTATTTTTCATCACACCAGTCATCATAAGTGCAAATAGGTTGCACGCAGGGTCCTAATCTAAAAACTCGAGAGGGAATCCAATTCAAACCAATCCAATTATTCAATTTAATTCAATTCCATTCCACTAAATTCAATTCAACTCAATTCCCGAGACGAAGGACAAATCACACACTATTTTTTATCACACCAGTTAGGGCAAGTGCGGTACGTATACAAGCCAAAGTTGGGGTCACTGCACTCATCGTACCATAAAGTACAGATATAAATATCCATCAGCCAATCAGATCACAGTGTCAGTTACTTCATAGTACGCTGTACCCTAAGTAAAAATTTTACGGCCTAGGCTAAGAAGTCCTGTTTTAGATAGCGTCCACAGTACCTAACATCGCACTTATGATAGCGGTGTGATAAAAAATAAATTAAGTTTGTAAATAAATCTATACGTGCTTACTTATTATAGCTTGCAATAACTTTTGTACAAAGCGCGGCTAGACACACCGGAAATATTTGGTCTATACTCGTAGCCGCCCTTTCCAATTTCCCTGGACTCACCGAAAAAAATTTGTTCTACGATCACCGAATTTCGGTGAACTTAGACACGGCCTAACTTATAAATACGTTACGTTGGAGGAGGTGACCCAACCTATTTATATGTTCCACAATATTACCTTAAATACACAACAGGATAGGGCACACCTGGCATAGGGTAAACAGGGGTATTGCCGACACCTCCCGGTGAACGACACCTAGGGTAAATGTACTGATGTTCGGACGATTCTATAAGGCCTGACACTACTTTTGGAAGATCATATATATAAAAAAAGTATTACAATTTGCAAATTGTCAAAAGTAGGTTAGAAAATAAATATCAATCTCTTTTATGCGACTGTAATTTTATAATATCATAACAATCGGTTAAGAGAAAATAAATATTCGTCCGACCACTAATACGTGTCCGGAGACGGGGCACTTACCCTGTTATACAGGGTGACTAAAAAGTCCCGGGACGGTTGGATATTTCCTCAGGTAAAATATATTTCAAAAAAGTGAAGGTCATTCCTGAAGTAAATTTCAACGAGGAATTCAATGGTGACCTTCATTTTGACCTTGAGGTTGACCTTCATGGCTTTTTGAAGGTCAACTTTGTTTTTTTTAAATGGAAACCCCCTTTTTTTACATCTGCAATCGATAGAGCGAAAAATTCTACGTTCAGATACGTACCCAAGTCATAGGTCAATTGTAACGTTCAAGGTCAGTTGAAGGTTATTTGAAATTAACAACGTTTTCCAAGAGGTCAGTGTAATTCCTGAAGTAAATTTCAACGAGAAATTCATTGGTGAGCTCTGTATTGATCTTGGCTACAGCGTTTTGAATATTGTAAAATCATATAGGAAATTTTTCATTAAAAGTTCCAAGAGTTCTGGTGAGAGTTCTGTTCCTCCCCAAAGGGTTATATCGAAAAGTCCTATACCGTTTTTCGATACCTAAGTCAATACCTAAGGCGATACCATAAGTCCTATACCGTTTTTCTATCTCCATACGAATATTACGAATCGAAACTAAATTTACGCATTACGAGTACATACTTACTATCTTTCGCTAAAAGATTATTGGGGCAAGCTAAACTTTCGGAACGAGAGAGGGTATCTGTATTAATGATGCGTGGTTGGGGAGATCGCGTTCGATCTTATGATCAAGTTCGTTTGCTTTTTACTCGCACTTTAAATCAAGTGCCCCAAAGGGAACAGAATTTACTACGTCCACGTCGTTGTTCCTGGGTAATGCTAAACGTAAACGTAAACTGCTTGGAAAAAATCTTGAAAAAACCTTGAAGATCATCAGCAAGATCAATACAGAGCTCACCAATGAATTTCTTGTTGAAATTTACTTCAGGAATTACACTGACCTCTTGGAAAACTTTGTTTATTTCAAATAACCTCTAATTGACCTTGAACGTTACAATTGACCTATGACTTGGGTACGTATCTGAACGTAGAATTTTCCGCTCTATCGATTGCAGATGTAAAAAAGGGGGTTTCTATTTAAAAAACAATGTTGACCTTCAAAAAGCGATGAAGGTCAACTTCAAGGTCAAAATGAAGGTCACCATTGAATTCCTCGTTGAAATTTACTTCAGGAATGACCTTCACTTTTTTTTTAAATATTTTACCTGAGGAAATATCCAGCCGTCCCGGGACTTTTTAGTCACCCTGTATAAAAAGGCATTCATTAAAATAATTTGAATTTAAAAACAAATAAAAAGTTATCAGTACAATCAGCATGGTTTGTAAAATCAAAGTTTGCCAAGTTCTAATAGATCTGTACATTTTGTAATCTATTGAATTGATAAAATTACAGAAATTTTAAGAATGTATTGAAAGGGTAAAAAATGAAAATTTGGTCAGATTTTTAATTTTTAATAATCATAATAATAATAATAATCTCGCCAAGTTTACAGTTTTCCTCATTTTAATACATTCTTGACTGTAATTTAATCAAATCAATCAATTAAAAAATGCAGACATCTTTTAGAGTTACTTGGCAAATTTTTATTTTACAGACTATGTTGATTGTACTTATGACTTTTCATTTGGCACAATTTGTTGCATCGTAGATGTTTTTGATGAGATTTCACTCCTTTTTTAATAAAAATGTTTATTACTCAAAATAATCGTTTCAAAATAATAAGAATATTTAATACTCAACACAATATCGTGCATGTATTTTGTATTGATATTGATATATCTCTATATTATTAAACGATCCCGCCGTCACCGCTGCCATTGTTTCAGGAATCGAGGATGTTTTTAAAAAATATTGTATTCTATTGTACTAAATAATATACTCACCTATCCAAAAACATACACCTAATTTTTATTTGTGTTTTTGGAAAACCTGCGTAATATTTTACGGAACATACTACCCTAGGCAAAACCATGGACCCTATGTGTCACATTACCCCATGTTCCAAATTACCACGTGTGCTAGATGATCCCGTGTTCCATATTACTCCAAATGCACTACCCTAACTTGAAACATGGACCCGATGTGCCACGTTACCCCATATGCTATGTTACCCCCATGTGCCATATTACCTCATGCAACATATTGTGCTATGTGCCATATTGCCCCGTATACCATATTACCCCATGTCATAATACCGCTTTTTTTTGTCGCACCAAAAACATACATCCAAATTTGTGACCCTATGTTTCTAAAATATATGTACAATTTTGTAACAAAAAGCCATACCCAAATTTTGTATAATATACATTTATGAAAGAGATAATACATATTGTTCCTACTAACCTAACCAAAAACATAGACCAACGTTTTTGTACGTTTTTCCATTTTCCTAGATATTCATCTAATGGAGGTATGTGGACAATATTTTTCATTACCTAAAAGCGCACTGTCTCATTCAAACTCGATTAGTTTTTTTTTTGTAAAGATTTGAAAATTAGATTTTTTATCACGATTTGACACCACTTTTCAGAAGCCATGAAATTCATAACTCAAACTTGAAACCTCATTTTGGCATTTATCATTATTTATCATCATTCATTAAACATTTTTTCCTGTAGTCAACAACTAAACATCTCGGGGGTAGGTTAACAGTTTCTTTTTCAAGTGATTACTTCATTTTTTATCACTGCGTCCTAAGTCGAATCGGACACAATAAATAAAAAGTGTCAACCCTATATCGTCAATTTTGGACTATTTTTCTCATAACTGGAAGGTTCTTTACAATCAAACTTTTTTGTGATTATTATTATTTATGATTTATTTAGATTAGTTAAAGCCGAAGGAGCAAAGAAAAATGTAAAAAAATAACGGGGCATAGCGCGCAATGAAAATGTACCCGCACAGCGAACAGAATTTTTTTCTCAGAAATTAAGTATTGAAACTTCTTTTTTAATTTACTACATATTTTAGATTTCTTACCATATTTAAAAAACATATTTTTTTAATTCATGTAACCACCCTATTATATATAAATTTGAAAAATTCGATGTCTTCAAAATATTTTTTTCCAGCTCCTAGACTTGCAAGTTTCTAACAAACGTCAGTAGTTTTCAACTTTTCCATTTTTTAAGGGTTTAGTAGTCCTACAGTCCGTCCGTCGCATTTATTTCCGCAGATAGAATAGGACTGGATTTGATCGGATCTGATAGGTTTTATTATCAATCTACTACAATCACTACATTTGCTGAGTGAAATAAAAAGATAAAAGTTAAACATTTTAAATACTTTATTAAATAAGCTATAAAACCCTTTTCATAGGCGTATGTCGTCTACTTTGACTAATTTTTTAATTATATTGTTACTTGAAAGCTTTCAAATTGCAATTAATACTGTAAAAATTGCATTTTTTATATCAATTTGACGGTTTTCAAATTCAAAAAAATATTAAAATTTCATTCATAAAAAATTCAAACACTTTCTATTCAAATCATTTTGACAAAAATTGGGGGAAATTCAATTTTATAATTCCTTTTTTTGGAAGTCAATTTTTCGAATATACCAGTTCCTGTAAATTTGTATTATATTGGAAGACAACTCAGTTCTTAACCAAACACTTTCGAAAAATAGTGTGTTTTAGGGGATGAAAAAAATATAAAACATGTGCAAATAGAGAAAAACTTATGATGACTTTAATTTATTAAATATTCCAAAATAATTTCATAATAAAAAAAAACGGAAAAAAATTTAAGCTAGAACTTTTAAAGTTTTATAGAATCTTTTTCAAAATTCCATACCTTTTGCACGGTTTATCCTTAGATTATTAAATTGATAAATAATAAATTCCTTATACCTATTCTAAAAGAGCACTATTCATCATTATCGGCGATCAAGATAAAAATGAAATATAAAGTTCCATGAATTTTCCTTAGACAATCTCGCTTAGAAAAACATTCCCATAATAATGGCCAACTGTACCAATTATACTAAAATAATGAACAGCAGTCGATTTGAATGTAAAATATCGCAACTGGATTTACTTCATTACTCATTACAAGAAAAATGATTACTTACAAACGAAACTAGGCTTAATAATTATTCATCATCGTGCCACTGTTATCACTTTTACGACATTTTGTTCAAAATAGCTACATGCAAAGATTGTAACTGTGTTGTCCATTTGTCCAAAGCATTGTAACGAGCCGCACAAACTGACTTCTTATCGAGCTCAAGCACTTGGTTGACCTATTAACAAAAAAACATCAAATAAATTTATGAATTCCATTTATATTATCGATCAGGTTTTTCTAATTACCTATTAATCTGATACATGCCTGACCAATAGGGCAGAGTGAAAATGCTGTGTGGGTTGTATCATTTCTAATTCAAAGCGTTTGAAATACAACAATTTTATATTCAATTGATGAATCTCGAAAATGAATGACTTCATATTCAAATGTCGAAAATAGGATAATTTAAAAACGTTAAAAACTGAATATTTTCAGATTCGACTTTTGGAAAATGGATCATTTTAAAAAGTATATAATTAAAAGCATTTAACATTAGATAAATAAAAATTGAAAACCTTTCAATTTGAATAATTTTAAAATCAAAGAAATTTCGAACTTAATTTAAAACTGAAAACAATTTTAGTCACAAACAATTGTGATATTGAAACTTTTTTCATACTCATACCCTTCAAAATTTCAATTATTTTAAGTAAATTTAGATCGTGCAGAAATTAATGATTTTTAAATTGTGAATTATATTATTCAAAATTCAGCCAATTCAATTTTAATTGCAAAACTAAAACTTATGAAAGGGAAAAATTGAAAATTTACGAATCAACATGAAAATTCAGAAATCTAAAATTCTAAAATTATAACCATTCAAAATTAAAGAAATTGTTCAATTACTGAGGTATCAATTTCAGATCGTTTAATTTTGCTCTAATTTTGATTTGAAACAAGCACATTATTTATTTGAAATCGTTTAATTTTTAACACCTTTTGAATTATTATTCATTCTTGAAATTTTCCAATGAAATATTTTTGAATTTGAAATGATTTATTTGTTTAAATCTTGAACTAAAAATCAGACAATTTAAAAATATTACATTGAAAATTAAAAAAGAATACAAAACAAGATTGCTATGATTCCAATGTTTGAAATTGTACAATTTAAAGCTTTTCAATTCAAAATTGCTTTATATTTTCATCGAAAATTGAAATGAAATTAAAAACTAACTACAAAGGCTTTTAATATTAAAATTTCAAAGATTTAATAGAGAAATTGTACTGACATTTTTATTATTTGAATTTGAAACTAATTTGAAAATAAGAAATTTCAAACCAATAATTTTCGAATTTCAGCTTTTCATGGAAAAAAACTTTATCTTCAAGGCCTTGAAGATCAAACTGTTTTAGAATTGCACATTCAAAACTATAATTTTAAACTGAAATTATAGAAATTTTAAAGATGATTAATTTATTATTAATAAATATCGTAGGATGCAGTATCACATGACATAAAAAAAAATCGAAATCGCCATTTAAAGATAAGGCAGCAGTCCGCGTCCCAGATGACGTGTTGCTGACTTAAGCCCAAAAAAATTGATTAGAAATACTCTTCCATTTTTGAGAAAATAAATGCATCAGCTACAATCTGGAAGTGACACTGACCACAAATTGGAACAGGCTAGGCTGCGGATTGCGATAAAAAAAATGTAATCTTAAGTTTAAATAAAAAACAAAAATTTGCTCCCGAGACATGGGGGAGCTAAATAAGAATAACAAATGTTTGATACAAACAAATTATTCTGTTCCGAGAAAATCCAAATATTGGGTGCACTACACTGTAAAAAAAGTTGGTGTAATTTTACATCGTACCACGATGGAAATTATTTGACCTACGTGCGACGATGTAAATTTACACACTTTTGTAAAAAAAAATGCAGGACGTAAATTGTCAGGACCACATTTCAATTTTGAGGTTATGTTCGTGAGGTTATAAATTTTCAAACACTGTATCAGGATAAATAAAGCGCATATTACTTTTCTCAGGTATCGTTTTGAATAAAAAAATAGTATATTGCATTACAAGTGGTAGGCGATGGCCTTTTCGTGACAAGTGCAGTGTTTTTAGGACGAGTCGTAGGTGAGGGCACCGAAGGTGCCCGAACCGTAGACGAGTCTAAAAACACTGCACGAGTCAAGAAAAGGGCCTACCACGAGACATGCACGATACTTTTTACAACAAGATCATGAAAAGTGTGAAAAAAAGCTACCTGATCGAAGTTGCGGGGGGGGGGGGCGGTCCAGGGTGCAGCCCTGGTGGGGGTGACAGCATTCAGAAATAAGGTTATAAAAGCCGGTAGCCTCTCCGCCGCTAGGTGCGCTATAGTTGCTCAAGTCAAAGTTGCGGGAAAATTTAAATTAGATAAATGAAAAATTACTTTTTTATTACAAATTACTAATAAAAGTTTATAGTTTACTCATAAAAAAATGTTATCAGTTTGAAAAGACTAAATTTAATATTTTAAGTACTGATTAGTTTTTATAGCGTATATATTTCTGCACGGTATGTCGCGAGACGAGCGCGCTACAGTTGTTGCTGAAAACATCGACCTATTTCCGTCTTTATCTAACTATCTTCCTTTCACTTATTGTGAAAATGTGGAATGCTTACGAAAAGAGGCCTTTTCGTAAGCATTCCTCATTTCGTACGTTCTTTATTCGCATCGTTCGAAATGCGCCACATTACACACAGATCATAAGTACGAAAACACGCCATTTTCATGATAGTGTTGTAAAAAACATATTTTTTTTATTCACATAGAACCCATCACTATTAGAGCAATATTAGAGGCTCTGAGACGTAATTTTATGATAAAGTCCAAAGCGCCATGTCTTTCTGTCAGTTTGTCGATGGGTTGTCGATTTATGTCCTGTTTGTAATTTCTCAGGATGCCAAGACGGAACAATACTACCCGTGTGTGAAATTATGCTAGATACTGCAACTTTACCAAAAAAAGTGTTAATTTATAAGCATATTTAAATTTATTCACTAACGTAAATTGACTACGTGCCACGCTGATCAAATAATTTCCATCGTCAGACATAGTAAATTTACATCGGACAGTTATTTCATACTGTTCCATGGGGTGAAGTTGGAGTAGATCGTGAATTTCGGAGCGACATTGGTATATTTACCAGGTTATAAATTGTAATTTAAAATACACTGCTCGTGAAATTACAATCTAATTGTAAATATCACAAAAGATTTTTTTACAGTGTATATTAACAAATGAGAAATCGAACAAATATTTTCAGCACAGCGTGTATTTGATTTTTTAAGAATTTTGTATGCAATAAACTCATTGTTGAAAAAAATTGTGGTTATCTAGTTTTTTGGGGATTTTGGATTTTGTTTGTGATTCTGGGACGTTTTAAAAACACATGAAAATTGTTTCATGAAAGAAAAATAATGACCTATTTCTTCGGTTTAAGCTAAAGAAATTTCAGATTCGACATACTCAACTTTTTACAACAAAGTGCGCATTTAACGCATTTAACTCAATCTGAAAAAAGCATGTTTTTTGCACATCTTTGAAAAAATTGTTATTGAGCAAGACCGTTTTTTTTAATTTCTAATTTTTTCTTATTGTTCAGTGAGAAAAACTACATATATAAAAAAATCACCATAATTTTTGAACCAATAGCAAATTTTGTTTTGAAGTTTCAACAATTTGAATGTTCAAATCAAAATAGAGAACAGAAGACAATAATAACCGATTTCAGAATTTTTCTTTTTTTCAGATGCCAACCTGAAATTTTTAACCCCCGATTAATTTGAGCATTTTCACTCCGCCTTACTGACCAAACCACTATGGACGCTTTTAATGATAAATGCTCTGCTTAAAATTATTTAAAAATTTACTCAATTTCTAAAATAATAAATTATTTACCTGATCGATACGCCCGCGGATCGTATTATCTAAAATGCAAGAAACTAGCAGACTTTCAACTTCAGATGCGTCTATATTGAGCTCTTTACTTATAAAAGGGATGTGGATCCTCGTGTAAGGCTTTATTAACTTAATAAGAACCTGTAAAGCATAAAATCATGCAGTAAAATTTTAATTACATTATTATAATAAAGATTTTCCAATATATGGAAAGTGAATTACCTGAGTTCTAATATTACGTAGCAAATCCTCAATGTGTTCTCTAATAAACGGATCGTCCATAATATTGTTTCTATTCTGTTTGAGAATCAACTCAAACTGATTGATATCGTTGTTCTGGTAACTGACAACTAAATTTGTCATTGCGAGAATCTCTGGATCATTTTTATAAGGCTTTGCTTCCTGAGAGTCAAATGGATTTATTCCAGATTTCATTAACCTAGACAAAAATTAAAATTAGGTTCAAATTAATTACATAAAAATAAATATTAGTAAAGTAGTTTATCATTTTCTTTTCAATATTCTTACATGTTGGCTAGAACTAGGTATTTTAAGCACGTGGTACGCCTCGGCGAACCAGACTCATCGTAGTTTTTAAATGCTTCGAAAAAGTCAGTGTGCGCACGTTCAAATTCTCCCTCTCTCAAATGCATTTTACCTCCACATTCTAAAATAATTGAAGTTTTAAGAATTTAAATTATATATTTCGATAATAGCTGAAAAATAAAATTTAAATTCTAAATATTGAATATATTTTACCCCTTATAACTCCCATAATAAGAGGATGAGGTATCGCACTCTTAATGTGCAGACTTTGTTCATAAAGCGTTTTTAGTTTCTTGTTGTTTTTCTGAGCAGTGTACATTTGGATTTCTAGCGCATAAATTTCCAACAACTGAGTTCCTTTTTTCAAGTCATCCTCGCCGTCGTCGGTCTAGAAAACAAGTAAATAAGAAATTGTACTAAATATTTTACTAAAACCAAAATTTCATTTGCCAAATAGGGTTATTCATGAACATTAGTTAATGTTCAAATGCAAAACCATTTTTAAGCTAAAAAAATGTTTGTGAACCATCTGCATATTGCCTGCTATGCAGCGACGACAGCGCCACTAACTTGGAACTATTCAGTTGTAAATTGAGATTTCAATACAGCTTATATTTTGTCAACAAGGTGGTAAAAAATTATTATTTTTGCAAAATAACGCGGAATGAATACAAGATTAACACGTTAAAAGTTCATGAAAAAATCTTGGATTTTACACATTGCATGTTCCTTTTTAACAGAAACGAAATAATATTCGCAACTTTTTTCAATAATATTGCCTTTAAATATGTCAAAATGACGTCAACTTGGATTTCTCAATAGTGCACTTGTGAGATGGCGCTTTTATTAACATAATAAAGGCACCCGTCCGGTGTGTCTATTACCTGACAACTTTGATGAAGTTGTTTGAGTATTTTTGCTAGCTTATTGAAGTCGGATCGATCGAAATACAGCTTTCCTAGTTTGGTATTTGTTTTGAACCACAGTCTATCGTTCTTGGCATCCTTTAAAGCATCTAGGGTAGTTTCATAGAAGTCTTGGAGTAATTCCATCTGAAATTAAAAAGCAACTCATTGGACAATAAAGAACTTAGTTGAGATTCGAAAATCAAACACTTTTCGATTCAAAATCTTTTAGTGCGTTGTTTACAAAATATTATGTAATACTAACGTTTTTGGAAGTGCTAATGTAATCCAAAATCGAGTTAATGGACTTTTCCGAATGATTTCTCGTCACAGCACTTTTGATATAGGTTAAAAGCTGTTTATACCTGGTCATCATCTCCTTGTAATTAGACTAAAAGAAAAGCTTCGGTGTTAATTTCACTAAAAATAGCTTCCAACTTATAAGTTTCAAGAATAGAATCGTGATTACACGTACGAGTTTAAAGTTGATTTTGATCATTTGCTTAAGAGCTTTGAATCCCCATTCTCCTTTATCACCTCCTTCCAGGTCCAAAACCTTTTGGAAACTCTGTAAAGCAGCTTTAGGATCATCTTCCTTTAAGGCCTTGCTGTTGTAGTACTGATTCTCTAAGTCGACGTCAGGTTCGGAATTAGAATCTTCGGAATACTCCTGAAATCATTTGCCAAAATTATTTTAACAGTAAATATCGGGAAAAATGTTAAGAACATATATCAGGAACCAGGATTTCTTCCATGAAAGTAACAATAAACTATAGTTACGCAGAAAAATTATACAATACAATCCTTTTGGACTATTTGATTATTTGTAATCGTTTTTGAAAATTGCTTATTATTTAATTTTTCAAATTTTCAACTGTTTTTTTCAAGAACTTGAATTCAAAAATATTAAATTTCCTGCACATGGAATCATTCATGTGCCGATATTTAACGCTTCAAAATGAAATTCTTATCACTTTGAAACTAATCAATTTTATCTTTAAAGCATTCCAAATTTAATCAATCGGCATTTGAAATAATCTAATTTAGAGGGAAAATTTCGATAGAAACCAGGAATTTAAACTGGTGCTTTTAAAAATATATGAAAAACAATAGGTAAGAGTAGTGTAAGAATTAGTTTATGTAATAACTAGTTTAATTTGAATCAATGAAATTAAATAAATGCAGTATTCCATCCTTATTCGTAATTACTTCAACCTGCAAATTTAAATTCGAAAATGTTGTTTTATGAAATTTTTAGGCACACCGAAAATATTTGTGCTACATTTACCGAATTTAGGTGAAACGAAACACGGCAGAAAATTGCAAAATATCTTTGTCATACGAAGTAATTTTATATAAATATTACGGTAAAAATATTACTTTAATTCGATTTATGGATACTCGACCTCATACTCAAAATTCTCAGATTTTGTCAAAACTTTGTGAAGCTTCAGAGCCTGGTTTACAACAAAAAATGATCAAGAGTAACATGTAATCTTATGGAGAAAGGTTGAATACGGGTGAAATTTGCAGGACCTGTTTGAAATAGTGAGAGACGTGACAACGTTGTAGTCCAGTCGAATGGGACGAACACTTTTACGATTGAATGAATAATTATAAATTATATACGGATAAATAGAAGAAATTTGAATATTTAAAGTATTTCTATATTTACTATGCAGCATTTACCACGACTTTTAATATCAGGACACGAATAACAGCTTCACGAGTTTCAGTATTTTTACTTCTTTGTAATGTTGACAATATGGAAAAAAATTTAATTCGTTTAACTGAAAATCCCTCAATTCAAAAATTTCGCAGAAAAATTGATGTAATTTGGGAGGGCTTATATACACCTCTAATATCTCAAAACTGACCGAAGAAGTTCTAAAAATATTGATTACCTTTTTTTAGCACATTATAATATTTTTAAAATGGGTTTTTTATAGTGGAACTTTTTTCATTAACATAATTCAAAGTTGATGCAAGAATATAAAAGATTCGTTGGTTTGAGGTAAATCGATTGACCCATAATATTAATACATTTTATTAAAGAGTAAGGAAGTTTGGTAACTTATATTGCTTGCAAAATCGATTTTTATAGTGAAAATTTTCTCATTCATATAAATTCACAGTTGAGGCAATAATAGAAAATATTCGTTGATTCGAGAGGAATCGATTGATCTATAATATTAATACATTTATTGAATAGTACTGAAGTTATGGTCATTTATATAATTTGAAAAATGCGTTTGAAACAGAGAAAAGTTTTTCATTCAAATAATTCCAAGTTCAAGCAAGAATAGAAAAATCTCCTTTATTCAAGACGTTTTGATTGACCTATTTGTATTTTTTTTTGTGTTTACTCCCTCTGTGTGGAATCAAATATATTTGCTAATTAATCATGATGAGGAAGCAAAGTACTCATTAAATGAGCACCATAAAATTGTAAATACATACAAAGAAAGTGGAAATACACGAGATCGAATTTACAGCTAGTTTTCTCAGTGTTGAGATTATGTTCTTGAACGTTTTGTCGAACCCTTTTTCGCAACATTTTTTCTGCTTAAACCTAACGTATTCTATTTTATGTACTTTTTAATTATTTATTTCACTATACATAAATTTAAAAAAGAAAAAAAAATGATTAGGCATTACAAAAACAACTCAGCTGACAACACCGGACAAAAAAATGGCGTCGATAAGCACGTGTAGGCACTGCGCGGGAGTGCCACACTAGGAAAACTAAACATAACGATGCCAAAATGCTGTTTTCACTAAGTATATATTAATTACAAAAAAATAGATTATAATACAAAACGGGATTCTCTCATTTTAATATTAATTTATATTACTGTCTAACACTATTCAAAGTCATATGCACCCATTTTAAGTTCAAAAACGGCTTCTTAAAATGATACAAACACTATGTATTTCACTTTTTTAAGTTGGTGAATAGTGCAAAAAGTTTATCTCAGGATTTATATTTTTCACATGTTCAATAACAATGTTTTTTAGGCATATTTTAAGTAATTCATATCACTTACGGCTTCTTTTATCAAAGATTTACAATAGTAGACAATTTTCAGTATCCACCAATTTTTTTTTAAATTCATAAAATATGTATGCGTGACTAACTCCTGATTGGACTTCATGGAACGAAAATCATTTGGATATCGTAAGTATAGAATAATTATGCTTGCTATTAAAAAGGAAAATGTAAACATTGTATACAAGCTTAAATTATACCGAATTCTGAACACTGCTACAATTTGACATTTATTTTTTTATTGTTTGCATAATCGTAAAAACTTTTTAATTCTATTTAATAAATTAACCTAATACTTTGATTGCCTAAATTTATAATGCAATAATGATAGAACGTAACAGAAATAAAATAAACCTACGTTGATATTAGATATTTACAATTAGTTTATCGCCTCTTATTTTGCATAAAATGTAAGAAATCATGAGTATAGATGTACAATAATTCTCTTGGCAAACTGTTGGCTATTTTCTTGATCTAAGAAAATGTTTCTTGTCAGAAAAAAATCTTCTAGCTAACTGAAAATCTTGTAAATGTACTAAATTTTGAAAACACCGGTCATGATTTATGAACGCAACAAAATTTAAAACGCGCAGTCAAAATTATACCTCAAATACTTCACACATGGAATCCAAGAAATGTGAGCTTGAATTTTGTATTTATTTATAAACATTTATTTTCTAAATGTGAGTATGTACACTTTGCGAAATTCGAATTCGGAATTAAATCCGCTGTAAAATGTCTGGCCTCGGGGCAAAATAACTTCCTCTTGATTTTAATTTTAACTGAAAATTTTGCTCGGATTCCTTAAAAGTCGAGGCCGCAAAAAAAAACAAAGAAAAGTTTCCTTCGTTTGCTTTGAACCGCATATCAATCGGATCCGCATCCTCACCAAATGCACCTAACCTCCAAAATCACAAAAAAAGCTTCAAGCTACGATATTCAAATTTTAAGAAACCGCAAGACTTACCAATCCATAATCTTCCTCTTCTTCGCACATAAAGTCATCTTCGCCGTCTGACATTTTGATAAATTCACTAACCGTAAAAGGCAGGGGAAATATCCACGCGATCCACGCGGCCTTTTACACTGACAGAAACTTTTACATTCGAGATTTAAAATTACACTGCACGTACGTACACTACACCTAACGCATTTGCCAAATAATTCACATTCAGTAACTACAAACTAAAGGTAACTTAAGTATATAATTTACACGGGACTAATAATAAAACGAACAACTTCGAAAATACTGAAAATATGCAATCGAATGGCTGGGAAACTTGGTGGAAACTGGAAAAGTACACTTTACCGGCACGAATGTATTCTTACCGGATGTCGATAAATTAGATAATTATAAATTAAATGTTTTTATTCATTTATGTGTCATTATCAGCTGCGAAGAAATTATATTACATGAGATTACATTACCCAAGTTACCAATTTGCCACACAAACATTCCTTAGTTACATGGCCTTAAAAGCATGTGACACTTGTCCGATTCCTACCTTACCGACATGTTTTTACCATACTAATTTCACACGAAATGAGGTAGCTGGTTGAAAGTGCTGAAAGTTTGGAAAATGAAACTAATAACGAAAAGGGAATAAGGAGCGTTTACGTACTAATAACTATTTACAATTTAAAAAAATGCAATTTTTTATTTTACTTGTAAAAATTATTAGTACATAAATGTTACTTCGTCCCTTTTCTTTATTTTCCCAAACATTCATCAGGATATCTCATTTTGTGCGGAATGGGTATGATAAAAAAAGTCGGTAAGGTAGAAGTCAAATAACTTGCTATGTGACACTTGTATTTGTCCTACTCCTGCCCTACCGACACCAGTCCACGAAACTTCAAATTATGAAGCAGAGTCAGGCAGACTTAGAAAATTAAGGAACATTAACGAGTTCGTTAATTAATTAGGAAAATTATGAGTTGAATCTCTATGTACGTGTTACTTTGTGGAATAAACAACAACTATTTAAAATAATAACAAAGTATATTTTTTACAAATAGTACACAAGTCGCGCATATACAAATTGCCAATATTCACAGAAACATTTAAGATTCAACATATTCTTCTACAATAAATTCACTTCTTAATTAGCAACTGAAAACAACTCTCGAATGTACTTAAGGAGAGTGGTATACCCTCTAACTGATTATACAAAGCTATTGCATGTGGAATGTTCCTTTGCTCCACCAACTTGTCAATCAGCAGTCTAATATTATCTTCTATCTCTGGAAGTGTACGATTCATAAATACTTCTTCAAGAATTCGGTAATAAATATCGTGCTTGGGACTAAATAACGCAGTCAGGTTTTTGAAGAACACTTCCTCCAAAATTGGAGTCGTTAGATTCAACGTCTGCAAACCATTTTAATTAGTTTGACAAATATAGGAGAATAATTTTAAAATCAATTAAAAAACAATGGTGTACCTTATATGTTTGCTTAATCATATCAACGGCCTCAGTATTAAGAGAAATTTCGCCACAACATAGCTTTACGTAAATTTGCTGTTCAATAGTTAAAAGATTCTTTTCCTTATCCAGAAAATTCACAAGAACCTACAAAGAAATTGATTTCAAACATTACAGTATTCAAATATAAAAGCGCTTAAAGTTTAAAAGATTAAAAATTAACAACAGATCAGCTGGACTTACGTCTTTTGGAATTTCTTGATCAGTCAGAAGATCTTTAATTTCTTCTAATACCTGTGAGTCATAGTTTGCACTAGTTTTATCTGTTATTTGGACCGCTTTTGTTAATAATCTCAGTACAGGATTCTTATTTTCCGAAATGTTTTCTGAATCGATAAAATCAGGCCACTGCTTCAAGGTTTCCTTAACTTCGAGGTACTGATCTTTATTTGTTATTTCTCCAAACATTTTCTCAAAACCTTCAAAACGTTCTTTTTCTGTTGCATTTTCACACAAACTCATCATCGTGTCACTTCGAATACTAGGGATTTCATCCATAGTGTTATCTTTGGTTTCCTTGACATCTTGATCTGGAAAATCGCCCCAATCTTCGTTTTCCCATTCATCCCATCCATCTCCATCATCAACATTATACGTTAGATTTTGACTAATAACTTGACATTCACCCACAAAAGCTTTTTCTTCGGTTTGATCAGAAGTGCTTTCTGAGTGTTTTTGGTTTGAATCTATTGATTCTGGTTCATGTGCAATTTTATTTTCATTTGCAATTTCAGTTTCACTTGCAATGTCAGCTTCATTTGCAATTTCAGAATTGGCAGAGAGTAAACGAATCTGTTGCCATAGTACCGAAATCAATTCTCGGGTTTCATCGGATTCTGTTACTTTCGACATTCCATAAATTAATTCTATTGGATCGTATAAAAACATATTTATGTCTGAAGGATTTACTTTTTTAAAAAGTTGCAGAGAAAAGCAATACAGTGCAAGCTGAAGATTCAAATCCGTAGGAGGCAAGTCGCCGAAGATTGTTTGAGTTTCTTTTATACATTTTTCTCGTAAATTCAATAAATATCCCAAACCCAGAAGACAATCTTCACTTATTACATGTTTTGCAGATTCAAGAAACACTAAAATTAAATAATAATCGTTAATTGAGATATTATTTTCAATCGCGGTTAAATGCTTAACATTATCACAGAGAAGTTCAAAGCCTGGATGGCTGAAATGATTCCGGATGTTAACAAATACTTACAATGATTGACGTCACTGACTTCCAAACCATAACAAGCTGTTTCACTCAACATCGATACTCTCAATAAAGTTTGACATAATTTCAGTCGAGTATTGTACTCATTTTCGTCAGAATATTGGGTGTACTTCGTATCAAATTTGCTTACTTTTGCGACTTTATGTAGTGACTGATAAAAACAATGGAAGCTCTGTATATTTTCGTCAACTATCTCTTCTACTTCATCTTTCGGAATGTATGTTTCAGTTTCTCGAGTCAACTTAAAATTCAATGCTGTTTTCCAAAACTCTTTGTTTCCTGCATTTCTTAGTATACCATAAGTAGATTGCTTCACTAAATTCGCGGAACTTTTTACAAGTTCGGTGGAAGTTCCGATAATATTGGGAACGAACTCTTTATTTTCCACTTGTGGCTAAAAAATATTGAAAGTAAGAATAAGCAAATCTAATTAATATTTTAACAATAAAATTAGACAAAATAAAAGGCTCTCTTACAGTTGTCACAGCATCTGCAAATTCATCATCACTCTCGGCTTCATTTTCCAAGATTTCATTCTCAGGAGGCATCCAATCTTGTATGCTTTTATTCAAAATTTGTATTTCTAATAAGTTTATATGTTTCATGATGTCTTCCAAGAATTCACTTGGTCCATTATTCAGGACGAAAAATAAACAACGTCTCCTAAATTTTAAATCTTGGAAGTTTTCGCTATTTCCTAAACTCATTGCAACTTTCCAAGCAGGTTGATAGATATCGTCTATCATTTTGAGAACTGTAGAAGCACACACGCTGTAATTGTTTACCTAAATAGATTAAATCTATTATGAGTATTCAATTAAATAAAAATATGAAACAAAATAAATAAGATTGATTACCTGTAAAGCTTTTCGTGCAATTAGTTCCAAAATCCTTCCTTCCCTACGTCGAGCATTGTTTCGGTCGATATGTAAATACTTTGCCAAATTCAGCAACTTCTGTTGACTTTTATAAACGTTTTCTCGACTTTCTAGACAGTCTTGAATTAACTTTATTTTATCTTTTATCAACCTTACTTGGAGGGGAAGAATATTTATATTGAATTCGTCAAGAATTTGTAGAGAGTCAATAAGATCGTATTCTTCTTTGATAAGTGGATTGTCATCTAAGATGAGGTGTAAACAGGCTCTGCAAAAAATTGATTATTATCATTACGTTCAGTATCGCTTTACAAATCAATTTTATTTTAATATAAATTACCTTGCTAATTCCATATTCGAATCTGTAAGACTTTTCGCACTGTTGAAATATTCTGTACTTGCTTTCAAAATCAAATCCACTGCTTTTTCATAAGATACTTTCAGAAGGGATTGCTCATTTCTCTTCACTTCCATCAAAGTACCGCAATTTTGAATAGTTGATTTCACTCTTGATCGTAATCGTGCCGATAAACAGATTTCAAAACAGATTTCAACGTCCAAACTCGTGAAAATGAACCCTTGAATTTCTAACATGTCATTTAACAAAAGCGCCCAAGCTTTTTCGGCTGGTGGCGGAATGCTAAAAAATAAAGCAACAAAGATAATAATGAAAAAATAAGAATTCATGTATTACACTCGAGGCGTTGATCACTCTTGAAATCTAGTGTACAAGCCTTCGTGAAATCTTTTAAATCTTTTGAAACCTTTGTGAAATATTTTTAATCTTTTTGAAATATTTGGAATCTTTGTGAAATCTGCAATCTTTGTGAAGTTTTTTGAAATATTTTAATTTATTTGGAATCTTTGTGAAATCTTCTAAAATATTTTGAAATATTTATATTCATATTAAAAATATTTTGTAACATCCTTTAAAATCTTCTGAGATCTTTCAAATTTTATCGAAACCATTATGAAATCTTTAAAATTCTCGAAATCTTTCTGAAATCTTTAAAATCTTTATGAAATCTTCGAAATATTTCTGATATCATTGCAATCTTTGTGAAATTACTTACCGATTTTTCAAACTTTCTGACATTTCGATCAAAAGCGATTTAATAACATCAAGATTATTCTTATTTTCATTCACATAACAAAGCGGAACATTCACACCGTATTCGTTAAGAATTTTTACACATTTAAGTTCTCTTTCAAGTTCCTCTAGCAGTTCGTAATTTGTAGCTACTTCTGTTTCCTGTTTGGAAACAGCTTCGTGGATTTTTTTGGCGTCTTGATACATATCGCGATTGGTGCAAGCATATATACATTCGAATGCCAAAGTTGTTACATCTTGTATTATTTCGAGAATGTCGGGATCCTGTGTAGTTCTTAAATATTGGAAAAAATTGACCAGCCAACCCAAATCACTTTTACTCAAGTGTACGAGATATTTGCGTAAGAGATTCGTTTCTGAGCCACTACCCTGCATTATTACATAAAATTAAATCAATATTTAGTCCGTAAGTACTGTAAATAAGAAACTTTACTTTAGATACTTTACATGCTTCTATACTGAACACTTAATTGACAAATTTTAACACTTCAATTTTAAATACACCAATTCCGAATGCCTTAATTTAAGAATTTTTTATGTTCTTTTTCTTGATTTATTTGGAAATGAAATCGTTAAGTTTTGATGTTTTGAGTGGCCGCTAAAATGCAGGAAAAAATTCCCCGTTTTCAAACATTTTTCCGGACATTAAGATTTAAAAATTCAGAAGCCAATTTTTTTTTTATTTGGAACAATCAAAACTAAGCTGCAAATTAAAGCTGTAAATATAAAACTATTCTGAATTCTTTACATTCAAAATTCCACAATTGTAGGGTCGAACGTGCTTTAATGTATATCAAAATATAAAATGAAGGCCTTCTAATTTGAATAGGTTTAATTCTAAGGACTTCAAAATTAGGCATTATCTCAAAATAAAACATTCAAAATGGTGAAATATCAAATCAAAGGCCTTCAATATTCTTCAATTTGAAATTGCCAATCTGAAAAATTGAACAGTTTTAAATTATATGCCGTCACATTTGAACAACTTCACAAACAAGTACTAGAAATTGTGCATTTAAATTTAAAACGTTTTAGATTAAACATTTAAAAATGAAGACAAACATGTTAAAATTGAAGCTTTGAAAACTGAATTATTTAAATTTTAACCTTTGGAAAGAAAACGGTGTTAAATTTGAGTATTCAAAATTGCAAAATTTTTAACTTGGAAATCTAAGAAATTGAAAATTTCAATCTAAAAACTTAAAAACTATAAAAATATTAAATTAGAATCGTATACATTTTTAAAACAATACACAAATTATATTTTCATATACCTATAATATCAAATGACCACCAGTCAAAAATAAATCCGACCTATCATTTTTACTGTTCTAAATTGAAGAAGTATCAATTGCAAACCTTCAGAATTAAACTATTCCAAAAAACGTTCAAAATGTCATAATTTTGAATTGAAAGAAATTAAAACTGAACGATTCTAAACTTTGTTTGAAACTACACCCTTTTTAAATTAGAATTTTGAAATTAAAACATTTTTTATACCAGAATCCTTTAAAGTTGAATTCTTTTTAATTTAAATAGCTAGAATTAATAATTGTCAAATTTTCATTTATAATTTTAAATTCAACAATTTCCGTTACAGACGAACAATGTATAAAATGGAAAAATTGAAATAAAAGCACAAATTTGACAATTTTGAATTCGTAAATTGTAACGAGTCACAATTATTAAACAAAACCATTCAACTTTTGGCGCTTCCAATGTTAAGTCTTTATTTAAAAATTGTGTAGTCCAGTCGAAGCTACCAACAATTCTTTGTCTAAATCGTTGAAAGGGCTGCCCTTCTGAAGCGCGGAAATCCTCCAGCAAATTGAGGTAGAGCCATCCATAGTTTATGAGTTATATGAATTTGTTAATTAAGTTTACGCTTTTCCTGAGTGAGAGATGCATGTAATGAATTTTCATTATTATAAAAAAGAATATATCCAATTTCAATTTACAGATCCTTAGAGTGCAAGGCCAGCGGAATATGAAAGAATTTGTTGGTATTGAAAATCTAAAATTAGCAGGATGGGGGAAGTAGTGGATTTTTTCTGAACAATAACATTTTTTAAAGTAACACTTTTAGTAAGTTCTCATTTAGTGAATCTGCTAAGGTGAATCGCTTCTACAATAAAAATTGTTTATCGGGGTTATACATTTTTTTTAATTTTCAACAACAAATTGTTATAAACAATAATTTTATGAATTTATATGGATCACGATTTAACTAGGAAAGAGAGGGAGATACAGAGAAAGCTGAGAGAGATGGTGAGGAAAGAAATACAAGCAGAGAAAGAGGTAAAGGAGGGATATAAGAAGATTAGAACTGAGAGAGTGGTTAGTTTGGGATAAATGGAAAGAAGTCCTGCTGGAGGAAGAAAGATTTCGGAGAAGGGAGGAAAGGTCCTAAACTCAGGAGAGAGAAGAACAGAAAATACACTTTGAGAGTTTTATTCTGGAGTGTGGCTGGAATTAAAAAGAAGTTTAAGGACTTCTAGAGTTACATCGAAACACTTGATGTGGTTGGTTTAATAGAAACGTGGGCAGAAGAAAAGGAGTGGGAAAAAGTAGAAAGGAAACTAACGAGTAACTTTAATTGGATGCTATAGAAGGCAAAAAGGGAAACTAACAAAGGAAGAGCTAATGGGGGGATAACTACAGAGGTGAGGAACCAAATTACGAAAGAAAGGACACAGATAGAGGAAGTGGAGGCTATACAGGAAAGAAAAATTAAAATAGGAAAAGAAAGGTATAGGGGAGAGGACAGGTTTAGCAGAAACTCGAAAAATGCGGTATGGAACAAAAAAGGGGAGGAACTAACAGAAAGGATAGAAGAAAGAGGTTTTTTGTTAGAGGGGAAACGGCTTTGGTAAAAGATTATATCATTACAAATAACTGGGAGTGGGGGAACAGGCGGAATCAGATCACCAACCCATTTATGTAGAATTGAACGGGAAGATAAAAAGAAATATAGGGGAGAAGGTTGAAAGGAAAATTAAAAATGTGATATGGACAGAAGAGTTAAAAGAGAAATTCATAGAAAAGATGAAAGAAGTAGAATTTTGTAAGACATAGAATGTCAAAAACGGAAGCAGGAGGTTAAAAGAATGAGTTATGAGAATGAGTTATGTAAGAGGAAGGTGGAAGAAAAACAAAGAGAGTTTGATAATGAAATAAAGGACATAAAATCAGAGGGAGATGTACGGAAGTTTAGAAGTAAATTAAGGAAAAAGGGAAGGAATAAGCGACAAAATAGATCAAATAGAAATTTGGAAAAATTGTTTTAAAGCGTTAGGACACGGGTAGGATGAGAGAAAGGTGTCAGGTTGGGTACGGGAGAATGACGATGAAAGGGGTGAAGAGTTGAGTGACGCTGAAATAGAGATGCAAATTAATAAGTTAAGAAAGAGAAAGCGGCAGGGAGAGATGGAATAGAGAATGATACTTAGATATTTGGAAGGGAAGTAGTAAAGTAAAGGTCGAGATAAATTATTTTAAAAGTTTGGTAAGGGGAGGACTTCCCAAGAGAGTGGAAGCGATGTTTGATAGCACCATTGCACAAAAAAGGAGATAAGGATAAGGTAGAAAACTACAGGGTAATTACGCCCCTCAATACCGCATATCAGGTTGAAAAAAGACGTGGAGAATAAAGGGATTCTTCCGAACACTCAGGGAGGTTTTCGTAAAGGTAGGAGTACATTGGATAACATGTAGTAGATAAAGAGTTGACAAAGGAGAAAGGGAAAACCTACGCTAATTCTAAACGTGGGAAAGTCAAGATATTAAGATTCAGAAAAAGGAGCGGAAAAGATAAACAATGAACATAGAAATCGAAGGGTAAAAAAGTAAAACAAGTGAAGGAATTCGTATACCAGGGTTTTCTTTTCAAGAAAAATGGGAACGAGGGCGCTCACGTAAGGGCGAGTGAAGAAAGCGTCCGTGGCGATGAAGCAAATTTTGGGCATTTGTGAAAGTGTTGAAGGATGATTTCAGAAGAAGATTGATGATGTTTGAATCACTGGTGGCAAGCGTAATGATGTATGATGCAGAAATTTTTGGATGGGTAGAATACAAAGAGGTTATGAGAGTGCACGAGAAATATCTGGGGTGCACTTTAGGTAAGGGAAAATGTAGACCAGGATACATAGTCCGGGAAAAGTGTATATATTTAAAATGACGGTGAGCACAGGAGAAAAAAGCAGGTAAATTTGAAGAGAAATCGACCTGGAAAGTAAGAATAGAGTGTTGATGAGAGAGTGTGTGATAGATAAGGATAATGACAGTGGGGAAGAGCAAAGGGGGTAGAAAGGAAGAGATACTTTAGAAGGAATGAGCTTGAGGTTTGGCAGTTGGTAGATGGAATGAGTTGGGACAAAAAGTACACATAGTTCTGAAAGAGATAGAGCCAATGTAACTGAGATACAGGAGATATATAACAGGATAATTGAATCAAAGTATAATGTTAAATATAAGCGGATGAGAGTGAAAGGAAGGGCAAAATACTTAAGACAGAAAGGTGAAAAAGGAAATCAGAGGGTAATAGCGAGGACTAGATGTGGGAATATATCCTGCAAGTTGTGTAACAGAGGAGAGGCTAGACTAAATACTGGATGGGAGGTTGTGCGGAAGTAGAGGAGAAAGAAATGAAAATCGGAAGACTGTTGCATGAGCAGGGGGGAGGGTAAGAGGTGGCAGGATGGTGAAGGTATATATGCAGAAAGAGGAGAAAAAACAGAGGAGTCTGGAGGAAGAATGACAATAAGGAGGGTATAGTGCATTAGTGCATTACAGCCCCTAGGGAAGGAGGAGGACGGATCCGCGAGATCGGTTCTCCTTGTCAAGTAGGCTGAGTAGGATGCGTGGCGGAGAAGACATGCATGCATAGTCGATACAAAAATTAGGTAAAGTGCAAGCGCTTTTTTTAATCAGTACCCTTTCTCAAATAAGTATAAAGGATAATAGAGGTAAAAGGTCGGAAGAATAAGCGTAGGTAAAACCAGGTAAAGGGGCGAGATAAGGACAGGTGTATAGAGTGTGAAATAAGTAGAGCGCACCTTAAAAAAGAACAATCGAGCCCCCCCCCCCCCCCCCCCATACAACCCACCCTGTCAATTTCGGTTTTTGAATAATCGAAAAAGCCTTTGATATTCAGCACGCCTTTTCCTTTAAGGATCCTTTTTATCCTTTTTCATAACAATAGAAATTCATTAACTGCGTCGCTTACTCAGAGAAAGCGAAACCTTAATTAACAAATTCATATTTCATAAATTAGGGGTCGAAGAAGGTTCGACGAAGACTCATTTGAAAGCTTATTTTATCCTCTAAACATCGCCACCTATGCATATTCACACTATCACTTATCCGAAACGAACAATCCACGGAAACCTTTAAAAAATTGTTTGCAATTTTCCGTTTTTTGTAAATTAAAAGAGTAGCTCTACCTTAATTTGGTCGAAAGTTTTCAGGCTTAAATAAAAAACCTCTTAAAATGTTTTAAGCAAGAAAAATTGCTGGTAGCTTCGAGTTCCAGCAGAAATGCTGATTCAACTGGAATAGTTCCATTCGAAGCGCTTTCAATTTGTCAGTGTCGTCTAATTATGAGTATGAATTTTAAATTCTTTGAAAATTGAAAAAATGGATCGAAGCTTCAATCCGAAGTTTACAATTGTCTAATTACTAAGGCCTTTTATTTGAAACAGTACAATCTTTAACGACTGCAATTTTTAATGTTTCAATTGAAAAATAGTGTCATTTTAAACATATTTAGAATTTCTCATTCTTGAATTCTTCCACAATAAGTTACTTTTGAATTTAAAATACTATAGCTGATTTTTTTAACTGTTAAATTTCAACCACTTGTAAGTTTCAATTATTCAAGCCTACAAAATTGTATTAAAATTTTTTATCATTTGTAAATTGAACGATTAGAAATTAAAGAGGAATAAACAATAAAAATTTGATCAAGTAAAAGACTTTAGAATTGTAAACTGAATGTTTTCATAATTAAGAATGTTGCAAATTTATCGAACTCATGAAAAATTGCATAATTTTTGTACCTTCCAAAAAACATTTTTATTTTAAGAACTTACCAAATACTTTTCTCTTCTTTTAACAAATGGAAGAACATTGTTTTTCACGTCGTAAACGAAAGTCGATTCATGCGATTTGCTCATAAGCAATTTAATTTTCTCTAGGTCTGTTAGCTTTTCCACTTCAGAAAGAGATAAAAACTCTAATCCTACTTTATAGACAAGGTCATCGAGATTTTCTAGCTCAAACAGCAAACTTTCTAAACCCGGAATATTTCGGCACTTTCCGATATTTATTAATCCTAGAGCATAATCCACTATTCCACTGCCTCTTTCGATTTCGTAAGCTCGCCACTTGTACCATTTTTGTAGCAATTCTGAAGTCAGTGCACAGTTCCTGTTATAAAAAAATTATTTTTGTAACAAAAATTCAATATTGAATGATCCACTAAAAATTTAATTTTAATTCTTACCTATATGCAAGTAAAGATGGATAGGATTCATAAATAAATGACGCTTCGTCATCATTTCCGGAATTCAAAACCTGACTGAACTCATTTCTCTCAACCCAGTCCATGCTACGCAATTCTCTTTGAAAAAGTAAAAATAATCTGCCTTCTTGATCGCACTCAGGTAAAAGATTTTGGTAAGTGAAGGGACTGAAAGTTTCAGGAAAGAAACTAAGAACTGCGAGCCAATGGGGCATTAATTTCGATCCATAATAGGTGAACATGATTTCCACTCCTCTGCAATTGCACTCCTTCGCAAATCTGTGAATTAGACATTAGTATTCTGCTCCAAAAACCTTTTCCATTTCCACAAATTTTAAATCATTCTTACCCAATTGCATTTTCGAGAGGGGAGAGCTGTCTAAATTCTTCATAGAATTCTTTATCGTACTTTGACTTTGAATCCAGAATAATTTCGTAGGTCTTTAATTTATCCAAGAGATCGAGAAGCTTTTTTCTGTACCTGATGAGTTCTTTTTGGGATTTGGAGAGATTTTCCACGTCCAACTTTTCCAGTTGTTTGTTTATCTTTTGCACCTATTTGATTTTTGAATGAAAATTAATTTTATTTCAATTGCAATTATTTGGATTGTTTAATCAAATAAATTGTATTAAAAAACTAAAAGTAAATCTTACTTGTTCTAACGTAAGAGTTTCATCCATATTTATACAATCATCGTCGGATTCATCAGATTTAAATTTGCCATCATCATTCTCTGCGATTGCTAATAAAGTTTCTGAATTCGCTCCTCGCAATCCAAAATTAAGCAATTCTCTCGCCGCTTCAAAATTGTCAGGAACTCGAGATATGCATTCGTTCAAAACCCAGGATCTCTTACTTACTTTCGCTAAATGCTCTTGAATGGCTTTTAAAGAAAATTCAGACTTTCTCCATTGAGTTTGATAAACTAGGTCTGTATCTAAATTATACGTTTTTGCTAAAGACAATGCTTCTTCGTAATCCTTTATAAATAAATCAAATATATTTCCATAAATATTATTAAATAATTACTATTGAAAAAGTTTCATGCAGTAATCTTTATATAAATTTTACCTCAATTTCAATTTTTCTAGAATACAATTCGTCCGGAGTTGTGCTTTTGAGACCTAAGATTCTGTAAGTTTTATGAAAGATTTTCGACTTTTTTCTCTTGGGCTGGAATTTTTCAATGTCGGTTATCGAATAGAGTGTATTTTGAACCAAGCGAGCTGTATAATTCAAAACTGTATTATGCTCCGACTCATAGTCGTCTCTTTCACTATCAGATGATGCATCTAAAAATTAAGTTTTAATTAAATATAAGTCAAATTTTAAACTTGAAATTATTTATAGAATAAAATATTATGATATGAGTAGCAATCATCTAATGCTTGCCCTTCACCTGTAGATTCTCGACTTCTCTTTGTACTAGTAATATATATTTCACAATCTAAACACAAAAATCCACGTCCAGAATTTAGTTCCAAAATTTGTGGTTGTCCAGATAAAAATTCTGGACTTGTTCCTAGGAGATTTCTCAGATTCTTAATAGAGCAAACGGAAATAGCACCGGAGTATCTCGTGATTATGATTGTCTGTAAAATATATTAGATCATTTTCGTAAAGGTAATTTTTAAATTCAAGCAGAAAACAAGAGGTTCAAGATTTTAAAGTACAAAAAGCAAACTATTTTAAGTTTGATTCTTTTACAATTAAACAGTTTATACTTGCGTGAAAAATTAAATTATTTCTATAAAAATAAAGATTGTTTTCCAAATTTTCCATTTGAAGTATTAAAAACTTCGAATCCGGTTTTTAATGTGTAAATGTATATGAATATATTTGAATTAAGATTTAAAAAGGAATGATTGAACTGATGTACATTGAAAAAGTTATGTACTCCTCGACAGAGTAGCTACTTAATTAATTAAGAAAATATTACTTGATCGGACCACCAGCCAATATCCAAGGGATGAAATTCTGATAACCCTGGTGGAAATTTCTTAAACTTGATCACTCCCAAAGGATCTGCTGTATTGTATTCTGGTTGCTCAGGCAATTTCCACATTTTTTGAAGTGTCAAAGTTGGCATGTTCCAAAGTGATATACTACCATCGGTATGAACACAAGCCAACAGTTGCCCAGTGGGAGAAATACTTAATTTGAATATTATCGAATGAGATTGGTTTTTAATCAAAGGCATGTAATTCCATATCGAGAATGCTGGTTTGGTAATCGTCTGTTCTTCATAAGCAAACGATAATTTGTAATAAGGTTGGTCGTTTAAAAATCGCCACGAAGACAATCCAGCCTCTAAAGCAGTGCACTGTAAAGTCAGAATGTTAAGAAATTTTACAAAAAAGGATTCATTTTTAAATAGATTATTTTTTTAATTTAGGAAAATTCTAGGATAAAATTGTACTCTGCATTCAATTAACTTACAGTTAAATTGCGATTGATAGTATTTCCTGCTACGAACAATAGATCGTACTTTTCACTGTAAACGACAGCATTGAGACCATTTCTATAAAAGTTTCCGAACGAAAATTCATGATTCGTTTCAAAATTATTCGATGCAGAGATATAATAAGATTTTAAAAGGCCACTGTAGGATATACTAATAAACTCATGTTCCCAAGTGTCACTTTGAATTCTAGGTTTTTTAAATATCATAGAAGCTATTGCGTCGCCAGCTTCCAAAATATGAGGATTTGGTGGAATAGTTTTTGGAGTAATATTGAAAATATTGTTCCCTAACGAATTGTAAAATGACAAGTGTCCATTGCTAGAAGCTAGTGCTAATATCGATCCATCAGAACTCCAGGCCAATTTCCGCCATTGAGGAAATGCATCCTTCGGTACTAAAAACAAATGAACAAATAATTGATTGATTATATCCTTATTTAATTGTTCAATATTTTTGAAATTATGTGAAATCTTTAATATCTTTGAATATTTGTGAAATCTTTTGAAACCATTGAAATCCTTGTGAAATATTTTGAAAGTTTTTGAAATCATTGTAAAATTATTGAAATCTTTTCAAAATTTGTACGAATTCTTTGAAGTCTTTGTGAAATGTTTGAAATCTTGAAATCTCGTGTACACTTGAAAACAAAAACAAATATAGGAGAAATATGTAACCAGCCATAGAAAATCCTGCTTTTTTTCTTAAGCAAAAGAGAACTTGATAAAAGAGATGGCAAAATAATTACCAGATGCTTTCCCCGTAACAGACGAATACTCATCCTTCAGTTTTCTAATTTCAATAATATTTTCTTGTAAAATTGCTAATATTCTTCCATTATCGCCAATAGCAAATTTCCAAGACAACGTAAAACTAATCTGCTGGGAAATACTTTCTGGCAAGGAATACCTGTTGTTTAAATATCGCAAAGCATTTTTTATAGTGCCTGCTGTTGTTGGCAAAATTACTCCATCGTTTTTGCATTTCTGTAAATAATTTCCTAATGTAATTATAATGCAAACTAGAATAAGTTACAAACTATAGTGTTTTAGTTTCTAGATTGATTTGAATAAACTTACGATTAATTCTGGCTCTTGCTTTTTAGAAAAATACTCCAAAAGTTCGTAAAGAATCGACTCCTCTGTCTCTTTTTCTTCTGGATTAGCACTCATTTTTATAGGATATACATATATACTGCACGAAGTTTATACTAAAATTGTATTGCATTTTTTACATTTGGCATGTTTTTCTCTTATCTTGGACTCTATAATTAAATAATGTTGTTAAATCTTGATCACATTAACATTACACTTTTGACGTTTCTCGCATATTGAAGATTGAGATTACAATTTGTTGAATAAAAAAAAACTATTATCACATTATTTGTTCATATTTTACATATTTAATAGAGCAAATAAATAAATATTTGTCAACACTGCATCTGAATCAAATTATTAAAAGCTATATTTAATATTTAAATGGAAAAGACACGTCACGCACGTCACTCATTTATGTTATTATGGTTATTATGCTTTTGTAGTATAATTTCGGTGATTTCGGTGGTAATTTGAGGTTAGAATTCATTGGAATTCATCGGCATATCGTATGCAGGGATGTGTAGTTACGCGTAACTGGAAGTTTATTCCGCATTATCTAAAGGAGGTATTTTACGTAAAATACCTCGAGTATGTAAAATACGTATAGAAAGCCTCTGATTGGCTGTCTAATTCAAGTTTTTAATTTACCGCCACAGAGGTGTCGCCCTCAGTCAGCTAACTTCACTTCGTTAATTGCAGAGGGGAAAACAATGGATCAAATACATGGGATTCGCTCCATTTCTGCCCTATTTTGTTAATATCTTCGTGAAAACTAATTTTTTCAATATAAGTGTATTTGGAAAGTATTTTTTATTTTTTAAGTACTATTCAATAAAATAATAAAATGATGGTAAATATCATTTATTACGAAGATATTACAAAAATAAAGTTTTTCCCATGTATTTGGTCCATTGTTTTCCCCTTAGCACTTAACGAAGTGAAGTTAGCAGGTGGTTGAAGTGAAAATATCTAATAAGATATTTTCACTTCAACCACCAGCTAACTTCACTTCGTTGATTGCTGAGGGGGAAATAGTGGACCTAATGCATGGTACGAAACTTTATTTTTTTAATATCTTTATAATGAATGATAGTTATTATAATTTTATTATTTCATTGAATAGTTATTAAAAAATAAAAACTATTTTTCAAATACACTTATATAGAAAAAATCAGTTTTTACGAAGATATTAGTAAAATAGGCAAAAAATGGACCGAATCTCATGCATTGGGCCCATTGTTTTCCCCTAAGCACTCAACGAAGTGAAGTTAGCTGGTGGTTGAAGTGAAAAATTTACATCATGTAGTATTTTAGTTATTCATCCCTGCCCAGCTCAGCAATCGATGAAGTGAAGTAAGCTGGCGATGAAGTGAAATTTAGGTGAAAATATATAATTAGGTCGAGTGCTGAGGGGAAAACAATGTACCAAATGCATGGGATTTGGTCCATTTTGGCCCTATTAATATTATTAATATCTTCGTGATAAATAATAATTATTATAATTTTATTATCTTAAATAATAGTTCTTGACGAATAAAAACTAATTTCTGAATACACTTTTAGTGGAAACATTATTTTTAACGAAGATATTAACAAAATAAGGTTTAGTCAAATATGAATTTGATCTTCAGCACTCAACGAAGTGAAGTGAGCCGGTGATTAAATGATAATACCCTAATAACGAAAAATAAAAGAAAAAGTCATACAACAATTTGAAAAATAAATGCGATTAAGGAAGTTAAAAATGGCGGGAAATTTCAAATAATTTAATAACATAAGTGATGAAAATGTGAATATTATTAATACTATTTGAGCACGTTAGAGCAAAAGAAAGACTCCGCAGAGCCGTGAGGAAAAACGAGACAAGTACCGTTAGAAAGAGAAACTCTTACGCAGAATGCCTGAAGAGTAAGACAGCGCAACGATAATTGTCTCGTTGTTCCTCTCGACTCTGCGGAGTCTTCCTTTTGCTTTGAGGTGCTCATTTATTTTTCAATAAAATTAAATAATTGTTTTTACACAAAAAAGTACTTTTTGCAACACACACCTCGAAAGTGAGGACTTCCATGTAATGCCTCTAAATGATATTCAAAGTACTTCAATCCAGCTGACTGTGCGACAATAACAATGGCACATGCGCACTGTAAGATACATAATTTGCGTATCGACGCGCTTGCGCACTTTAGAAATAAGGAACTTTGCACACCGACAAAATAAAAATAGTCTTAAAAATTTGTTTAAAAAAATTATACGCGAATTTGACTGACAGCCACCGAACGGGATCGGAAGGGTGGAAGAGTGCAAAGAATATCTAAATATTTTCCTCGGACGGTTCTTGCAAAAAATATATTGTGATATATGTGCGCATAGGCGATTGCTACTCGTTTGATTGCAGCATTTGCCTTCACCTCTTCGCACTCGTCTACGTTTTCGCACTCGCTTCGCTTGTGCGCTAACCTCCGACTGGTGTTTCGAGTCTCCGGCTCATGTTGCACGTTTCACACACGTCGGCAATCACTTTTATTTTGCGCAATTGTATCGCAAATAGCTATTTTACACATATTAATGCGGAATTATTTACTTATTTTCTATGCCAAACCCTCAAAAGAGCATTTTATTTATATTTACTTGCATTACCGTCAAAAAGCATTGATAAAGCCTTTACTGGCTCTAGATTTTAGGTAAAACCCCTTAAGTAATTTAAACTATCAGTTTGGGAATGTCCGAAATTACCCCACATGTCCGAAATTACCCCGTTTGACGGTATTTACAAAACTTTCAGAATTTGTTAAAAATAATGAATAATGTTTATTTTTATAAAGCAACATACATAATAACAATATTTATATTTTTGAAACTTTTTGTTTTAATTTCCCGCTGTTTTCAATTTCTTTAATTAGGTATTTTCACATCAACCACCAGCTAACTTCACTTCGTTGATTGCTGACGGGAAAAATGGACCAAATGCATGGCAATCGGTCCATTTTTGCCCCACATAATATCTTCGTAAAAATGAATTTTTTCTATATAAGTGTATTTGAAAAATAGTTATTTTTTAATAACTATTTAATGAAATAATTAAATGATAATAATTATCATTCATTACGAAGATATTACAAAAATAAAGTTTTGTCCGTGCATTTGGTCCATTGCTTTACCAGTTTACTCTCATCACTCAACGAAGTGAAATTAGCTGGTGGTTGAAGTGAAAATACCTGATTGTATAAATGTTTTCTTTTTATACTAATTTGTTATTTATTTTTCCTTATTCAGTGCTAAGACTATTTAACTTTTTGCTTCTGGCGAAAATACGAAGAAAAGCATGGTAAAAATCTTTTAAAAAAATTTGTTTTTCTTTTTCACCATGCATTTCAATATTTCAGAGCAATCGGCCCTATAGGTAAACAGCTTCGTCACTTCGCCTGGTGGCTACGGTCAACACTCTACCCACTTTCACCCATGAAGTTGCACCGGGTACCGGGTGTATTACCAAAGATATTACATTGGTGGCACGAGCAGATTATAAAAAATGTTAAAATAATTTTTCATACTAGTTGTTCTGATTTCTCCAATATTCAAAATAAAGTGTTAACCGGCTAAGTGTTCTAACCGGCGAGAATTAATGAGAGATAAAAACAGATTATATATTATATGGTATTGTATTTCGTTATTTTAGATACTACGATGTAGTTTACAAAAAATCTGTTATTTCTGCAAAAACTTTCTTGTGATGTCACTATTTAACCGGTCTCTAACGTAAATGTCGCTTGTTTGTTCAGTAATATTAACTTTCACTTGAATTTCGCGCTATTTTGAGTATATAAGATGGCGGCATCCGTTTATAGCAGCGTGTGTCAAGACTAAAAATTTGAACATTTTTCTTAAATTCCGTAAGTTTTTGGCAAGTATAAACCTTTTTTTTCTTCGCTTACTACATAATTTCGTGTTGTTAATTGCAAATACGCAAGCCGATCGTGCAAAAGCGGGTGGGAAATCGAAAAAGAAGTTCAAAGATAAATTCCAGTGATCAAACACCGCAGAATGGAATAGTGATGTGTGTATTGTGGGGCAGGGGGACGATGAAGTGGTGATTCTGGTGAAGTGGTGAGGTGAACAGTGGTGAAGTACTGCCAGGCCAGGCCCAGGCCCTCCGTTCACGACGAAAGTACCAAACAAAACATGGACGCCGTAGAGATAAGTACGTCGGAGCCAACGCAAAATGAAGAGGGAATCGTATCTGCGATGGAAATATGCCGTGTTTGCCTGCTTGGAAATGTTGTGATGCGAGACCTCTTCCATGAGAGTGAGGTCAATTCCTTATCCGCTAAGGCCATGAGCTTCGCCAGTGTTAAGGTTAGATACATGTTTTCGAGGTTACCTCTTCACTTCGAGTTGATAAATGATACTCTTCCAACCACATTACGATAACTTAGGGGCATATCATCATTCCTAATTGTTTTCTTTATCATTTATCTAGAATTTGTTCCCATATTAGTTATATTGTCTCTTGGTAAAAGCATCACAAATATAAACATACTTGCTGTTCTCACCTTTCAAACTAACCATTCGCGTCTAAACTTTCCATTTATTAACTCTAGGTTCGGGCTATAATAATACTATCTTTAAATACAATTACCTGTAGTTTTATTACTTAGTACGCTCCAGGAACTTTTTTAAACTGTGGTGGCAATTACGAATTCTACTATATTTGATAATAGTGTTTTAAATGATAGCATTCTGATGTTTTGAACTTTTGTTATTATTTGCTGAAAAGGGAAACATACCTCCATGTTAGGATATGTACTTCAATTTTTTTATTGCGTAGTTTTAACAAAGACCGAGATGCTAGTCGTACCTACCAACAAACTTTGAGAAACTTGTTGGCGGATAAGGGACCGCTCTGTCCGTCCCGATATTTGTTTTCGAACTGTTCGTACAACAAATTCATTATAAATAGGCTGTAAAGTTCCTTGATCAAATTATGAAATTTGCAAAAATAGAGCTAGTCGCTTTTTCAACTTTACTTTTTGCTGCAGGTACAAATACTTTTAGCATTTGTTGCAGGTGCAAATAATTTTACGTTTTTAAATCGTACTGTCTATTCTATACTATTATAGAATTTTCCGTACGACTGATCCATTTTCTTCTCGCCGAGGGCTAGTATTGCGGAATTTTCCTTAATACTAGCTCTAATGCTGTATTTGAGAGTTGTAAACCTTAGAATCATAAAATAATTACTTTCAGATTTAAACTATTGAAATTATTTATAATAGAATCAATTCACACTGAATCTCTCAAAATGGAATTTTTTATGTTGAATAATTTGAAATATTATATCATTGATAAATGTATATAATTGAGTTTAACAAGTTTGAATCAACAGCGTTAAAAGTAGATTCAATAATTTAAAGCTTTTTAAATCTTATTATTTTACATTGAATGCGTCTAAAATTTAATAAGTTTAGATTGAAATATTGATATTAAATTGTTAAATAAAAGTTTTAATCTCTTTTTTTTTCTTCTCTTTTTTACAATATTAGTCACTGTTTCTTCAATAAAATGTTCATTTTTTTGTGAAAAAATAATTTTCTTAATTTGGAACATTTTCAATATGATGAAAGTCATCTCTTTAGAATATTGTATAGCTCATTATTATCGCAAAACAATCAAATAGAATCCTTCATTTTTCAAATTACCATGTTCTGTTATCCATATGACAGAATTGAAATTAGTGAATATATTTATGTTGTAATTTCTAAAAGAAAGTACATATTCATTTATTCGATTCTTTCTCTTTTTTAAGCATTAGGGTTCAAAACCTTACAGATTTGAGCAAATATTAAAACTAAACCCGAATTGAAAATCATAGTGAGACAATTTAAATGATTTTCATAAATAATTATTTTTTTTCTTGAAATATAGATGATACCAGGCGACGGTCTACCAGGACAAGTGTGTTGCGTTTGTGCAGACAAACTGGAATCAGCATACGACTTCAAATTGCAAGTCGAACAAGCCGACAGTGTCCTAAGAGAAAAATATGATACACTTAACATTAAAGAAGAACTTTTTTTCAACGATGTCGAAGTTCATTTGGAAGGAGAGAGAACTCGGACGAGGCGTGAAATAAATGACAATGGTGAATATGTGGAAACAACTGAATCACTGCACGATGTTGGCAGAGATACACTTTTGAAGGATCATCTCGCTCTTTTACAAGTCCAAAAAATGGCAGAACAAGAAAGCATGTTACAACAAGGTAATTTTATTTTGTATGGCAGTATTTGTTTCAGTGTAAAACAAAAGAGCTTTAACAGTATTCGTCGCAGTTTAAAGGTATTAAACTGATTACAAGTCTCACAGTTTGTTTTGCATTTCTCTTATTGTCAGAATTTAGCCGTTGTTTCCTTTTTTTTCACTTTTCACTGGTGAGTGTAGATTTTTCTAAATTTTCGTCAATATCAAAGTATGAAAAAGTTAACAAACTGTATTTTATTAAGACTTACATTTAACTGTTTGGAATACAGTACATTAATTCGATTTTGGATATATTAAAATATTGAAAAGCTTTTGCAATAGAAAAGATAATAGAATACACTGCCGGACAAAAGTTTCCGACCACCTCGTTTTTGATGACTGACAAAGTTCTCTTAATTTCAATTATGTCAAAGCTAAAACAATTTCTCTTTAATAAAGGGTTGAATGCTTTCAAAATGCTGTATGAAATGAGCTCAAGATGAAGCCAATTTGTCTATTTTTTGAGTATATATTGCAAGATAGTGTAAATTTCAATGTTTTCTTAAATTTTCAATAACTTCCGTAATAATCAATATTTTTAGTGTTCTTGTGCTCATTTTTAAGCTATTTTTCTAGTTTGTAAATGTATGAAACATATAACCATAAAGTTTCCATAAAAGTCCCTTAAAATATATATTTATTGACTGTTTTATTTTTATTTGCCTACAGATAGGATGTTTTCACATTTTTCCAACTTCAAGTTCTTGCACTCTGATAGGAAATTTTTTTCAGATTTATGCTCATAAGCTGCTGCGATACTGTAGGAAAATAGCTTTAAGATGAGCACAAGAACTTTAATAAATATTGATTATTACGGAAGTTATTGAAAATTTAAGAAAACGTTGAAATTTACACTATTTTTGTAATATCTACTTAAAAAATAGATGAATTGGCTTGATCCTGGGCTCATTTCATACATCATTTTAAGAGCATTTTACCCTTTAATGGGACAATTTTTAGCTCTGACATAATTGAAATTAGGAGAACTTTGTCAGTCATCAAAAAAGAGGTGTCCGGAAACTTTTGACCGGCAGTGTATGTTTACATTACATTTTATAAGTGTGAATATTATTAATATTTCCAAGTGTACAACAATAAAATTTAGAGCATCCAGTTTAAAACGAATCTAAATTTGATAGCGACTTTTATTTGAAAGCCTTTCTTTATATTTCATGAATGTGTGAAGTACTAAAATTGTAAATCAACAAAAACTATTTTCCCGAAGTTTGCGAAATCAATAGAAAATAAATTATAAAAATATTATTATTATTAT
>CAKNYM010040927.1:18831-33921 GCA_932195095.1 Andricus curvator
AATTTTGTCTTTTTTTGGTAGCAATATAACTTTTTTGATTGAAAATTTATGTATTTTGTTAAAAATTACACTTTTCTGGTAGAAAATTATTCTTTTTGGTTGAAATTTCAATTCTTTGATCGCTAATTAGTTTTTTATTGAAAATTAATTTTTTTAACTAAAACTTTAAGTATTCAATTTCTCGTTGAAATTTTTTTTTTATAGAAATTTAATCTTTTTGGTTGAAAATTTAACTATTTCGTTGACAATGTATTTTATTTGGTTAAAAACTTGTCTCTCTAACTTAAAATTAAACTATACTATTTTTGGTTGAAAATTCATTTGTTTTGTTGAAATTTTGTCTTTTTTCGGTAGCAATATAATCTTTTACGTTAATAATTAACCCATTTGGCAAAAAAAATTTTGTTGATTGAAGATGCTTCATTTTAGTTAAAGTTCATTTCTTTGATTACAAATTTAACAAATATTGTTGAAATTAATTTTTTGTTGTTGTTGAAAATGAATTTTTTTATTACAAATGTAGCTATTTCATTTTTGCTAGAAAATTGATCTTTTTCAGTTGAAAATTCAATCATTCTAGTAGAAAATGCATATTTTTGGGTTTTGAATTCCGCTTTTAAAATTGGGAATAATTCTATAAGTTTTTAATTTTCGTCTCTGATAATGTAGAATTTCAAAGTATACATTTTTTTGGTGATATTTAACTTACAAATTATAAAAATTATTATTTGAAAATTTTGATGTTAATTCAGTTTCAGAGTTAAAATGAGCCATAAACAACGGATTTTTTAAGAGTTTCGCCACTCGGTTTTTGAGTGTACACCAGATTACAAAACAGTACTAAAGATTTCAAAAGGTTTCAAAATATTTCAAAGATTTTAAAATATTTAAAAGGATTTTGAACATTTTACAAAGATTTTACAAAAGGTTTCAAAACATTTGAGAAGATTTGAAAGGTTTCACTAAGATTTCAAATAATTCAATGATTTCAACGAATAAAAAAGATTTCACAACGAAAGATTTAAGAAAAATTCCACAAATATTTAAAAAGATTTCGAACTTTTCCAAAGATTTTAAAGATTTTAAAAAGGTTTTAGTAAACCAGATTTCTAAGATTTCAAAAGATTTTACACATATTAAAAATATTTTAATGATTTCAAATGAATACAAAATATTTCAGATAGATTTCACAAATATTTCAAAGATTTCGTAAAAATTTCATAAAGATTTTAAAAGATTTCAAAGAGTTGAAAAAGAGTACAGTACACCAGGTTTCAAAAATTTCAAAACATTTCGAAGATTTGAAAAAATTTCAAAAGGTTTCAAAACATTTAAGAAGATTTGAAAAGATTTCACTAAGATTTCAAATAATTCAATGATTTCAACGAATAAAAAAGATTTCACAAAAAATTTCTATTTTTTAGTTGAAAATTCATCTATTTGTTGAAAATTAATTCTTTATAGTGGACATTTTTTTAGTATAATATTTAAATAATGGGTGAAAAAGTTAAGTATTTTGTTGAAAATTTGTCTACTTGGTTAAAAATGTATCTTTTTTAGTTAAAAATTCATCTATTTGTTGAAAATTTATTTTTTATGTTTGGAAATTTATTTTGTTTTTATCTGAAAATTTATCTATTTCATAAAAATTTCAAATTTGTATCTTTTTAGTAGAAAATTCAACTAGTTGGTGAAAAATGGAACTATGTTTTGAGAATTCGTCTTTTTCGGTTAAAAATTAATTCTTTAAGCTGAAAATTTACTTAATCCATTTTTGGTTGAAGATTAACCTTTTCTTGTTAAAAATGCATGTATTCTGTTAAAAACTCGTTTTTTTTTTGTTGCTGAAAATGTATTTTTTTTTACTGAAAATGTAACTTTTCAATTTTTGTTTCAAAATTCATTTTCTTTAGTTTAAAATTCATCAAGTTGGTTAAAAATGTGTGTATTTTATTGAAAATTGGACTATTTGGTTACAAATTTATCTTTTTTAGTTAAAAATTCATCTATTTGTTGAAAATTTATTTTTTATGGTTGGAATTTTTTTTTTTTATTTGAAAATTTATCTATTTCATTTTTATTTGAAAATGTATCTTTTTAGTAGAAAATTCAACTATTTGGTGAAAAATGTAACTATTTTTTTGAGAATTCGTCTTTTTCGGTTGGAAATTAATTCTGAAAATTTACTTATTTCATTTTTGGTTGAAAATTAATCTTTTCTTGTTAAAAATTCATGTATTCTGTTAAAAACTCTTTTTTTTTTGTTGAATATGTATTTTTTTAACTGAAAATGTAACTTTTCAATTTTTGTTTCAAAATTTATTTTCTTTAGTTTAAAATTCATCAAGTTTATTAAAAGTTGATGTATTTTATTGAAAATTTGGTTAAAAATTTCTCTTTTTTAGTTAAAAATTCGTCTATTTGTTGAAAATTAATTTTTATTGTTGGAAATTAATTTTTTTTGTACTTATTCCATTTTTGGAAATTCAAAAGATTTTACACAGATTAAAAATATTTTAATGATTTCAAATGAGTACAAAAGATTTCGAAAATATTTCAGTGATTTCATAAAAACTTCAAAAGATTAAAAAAAATTTTACAAAGATTTCAAAGATTTTAAGGTTTTTAAAGATTTCAAGGTTTTACAAAAATTTAAAAAGATTCCAAAAAATTTCACAGAAATTTTAAGATTTCACAAAGATTTTAAGTACTTTAAGGATTTCAAAGATGACTTATCTTCGCAAAAAATTAAAAATTTGTTTTTCTATGGTTCTGCCTTTTTTTTTTAAATTATTGGCCAATAAAAAATGAAATGGCTCATTTTTACATCTATAACAAACGGTTATTTTATTATCTTTCTTGTTGAAAACTTCACACTCGTATTAAAAATATCTTTTTTAAAGGTTTTCGATTCATGAACATTTTGTTCATGTGAATTTCAAAGATTTCATAAAAATTTCACAAAGATTTCCAGGTTTTTGAAGGTTTCAAATATTTTACAAAAATTTAAAAAGATTCCAAAAGATTTCACAGAAATTTAAAGATTTGGCAAAGATTTTATGTACTTCAAGAGATTTAAAAGAATTTACAAAGATTTCAGGGGTTTTAAAGACGACTTATGTTCGCAAAAAATTAAAAATTAATTTATTTATGGTTCTGATTTTTTTTTAAATTGTTGGCCAATAAAAAATGAAATGGCTCATTTTTTATATATATAGCAAACGGTTATTTCATTATCTTTCTTGCTGCAAACTTCACACTCGCATTACAAATAACTATTTTGAACGGTTTTCGGTTCATGAACATTTTTTTTTGCTTTTTAGATATATTTAGAAGGCAGGGATATCGTGAATTTCAAAGATTTCATAACAATTTCAAAAGATTTCAAACAATTTCACAAAGATTTCAAGGATTTTAAAGATTTCAAATATTTTACAAAAATTTAAAAAGATTTTACGAAGATTTTAAGTACTTCAAGAGATTTTAACGAATTCACAAAGATTTCAAAGATTTCAAGGATTTTGAAGACGACTTATCTTCGCAAAAAAAATAACAATTTGTTTATTCATGGTTCTGCCTTTTTTTTTAAATTATTGGCCAATAAAAAATGAAATGGCTCATTTTTTACTTCTATAACAAACGGTTATTTCATTATCTTTCTTGCTGAAAACTTCACACTCGCATTAAAAATAGCTTTTTTAAAGGTTTTCGATTCATGAACATTTTGTATTGTTTTTTTTAGATATATTTAGAAGGCAGCGATATCGTGAAGCAGGATAATGAAACGGCCTACAAGTACTTTAAAAAAGCTGCCGAGTTGGGAAATCCGGTGGGACAAAGTGGATTAGGATTGATGTATTTGTACGGCAGAGGCGTGGACAGAGACACATCGAAAGCTCTTCAGTATTTTAGCCAGGCTGCTGATCAAGGATGGGTCGACGGACAGCTGCAGTTGGGCAATATGTACTTCAGTGAGTTCGAAATATCAATTTCATCTAATTAATACCCTGGTGGAAACATTTTTACCAGAAAGTACAGAAAACTAAAACTATTTTCACAGGAATCTACAAATAAATACAATAAATTACAACTAAAATTACAGAAAAGTACAACTTTTTTCTATTCTTGAGACGAATTTTGTACTTTTTTCGTATTTTTTTGTGTACTTTGTGGTATTTTATTATAGTTTTAATTTTCTACAAGGATCTACAGGAATTTACAGCTTTTGCAGCCAAAAAGTTGTTCTTTTTCGACCTAGGATGACAAATATTTAGATTATTGTAATGAGATAATTTTAAATTAGGATGTGTACAATTTACGTGATCGCTATTACAAAAAAGCTCCAATGTTTAAATTTTAAAGGAATGGTAGAATATTCAAAGAAAAGAATGAATAGTCGTTACTAAAAAAAAAACCTTAAGTTTGAAGTTTTTTGTCAAATATATAGCAATCGATTGGACACCATATATGTCATTTAAAATTATTTCATTGCAATATTTTTAATATTTCTTATTCAAGGTCGAAAAAGAACCACTTTTTGATTGCAAATCAAAATTGAACAATTGAGAAAGAATTGATCACGGTCATTGAAATTAAAATATTCGAACTCTTGAAAATAACATTTTTTTCATTTGAAGTTATAAAAACTGAACCGAAAATTAAAAAACTCAAAGTGGAATACTTTTGAATTTTCAACTTTTCAAATTAAAGCTTAAAAAAAATTTAATTCAAACGCTCAGTAATTTTCACGTATAAAATGAAAGTTTTAAAAAACTTGTCAATTGAAACTTTTTTAAGTAAAAGCCGTTACACTGCAAAATTACATTTTTCAACTTTTATACATTGTACAGTTAAAATATTTAAAAAAAAATCCACGCTATCATTTTCAATGCTATGAATTGAAGAATGAATGAAAAAATTTATAATTTTTCAAAATTACATCATTTTGAGCAATTTTAACCTAGACGCAGGCCTCACAGACCGGTCCCTATATCCCCTATTGTACCCTATATTCAGTTAAGGTCCCTAAAGTACCCTATTTTCAAGATTTGGTCCCTATGGTACCCTATTTGCAGCCCCTTCATGAAAATTCAAAAAAATTTATAATAAGATCAAAGCTTTCAAGAGCATTTTGAAAAAATAGCAAAAATCAGGGAATTTCTGCAAGAAGTAACTGTAAAAAAATAATCAGGCTACCACACACAGTCAGTATTAGGCACTTTTTTCTCAAATCATTTTTTATTCACTTTTTTAAATGAAAAGATCACATTAGTCACTGAATTATCTTGAATTCTTCTGATATATTTCAGATTACTTTTAAAGATTCCGAGAAAATTGTGATAGATTTCAATAATTTAAAGGGGTTTTTAAGATTTTAGGGTTTTTTTTAAAACTTCCAAGGCATTTTCAAGAGCTTTTAATTTGAAATATTTTAGTTAATTTAAAAAGATTCCGAGGAATTTTTTATTAATTGGCATTTTCAAGAACTTTAACGAATTTTAAGGGATTTCAAAAGATTTTAAAGGATTTAAAATATTTGAGGTTATTTTAAAAGATTTCAAGTAATTTTTAATTGTCTAGTGGGATTTCAAAGAATTTCAAATATTTTAGGGAAGTTTAAAAGAATCCAAGGAATTATTAATTTAATTAATTTGAAGGAATATCGCAGCGTTTGAAATATTTTAGAATAAAGAATTTTCTAGAATTTCGGAATATATGAAACGATTTTACAGGATTTATAAGATCGTAAGATATTTTAAAGGATTTAACGTTATTTTATAAGATTTCCGATGATTTCAATGACTTTAAGGGATTTTAAAACTCTCAATGTATTTTAATACATTTTCCAGGATTTCAGGAAATATCATCATAGAATTTCACAGGGATTTTATAATATTTTAGTAGATAAAAAATTTGTTCACGAGAAGTGAGGTATTTTGTAGGATTTCAAAGGATTTGAAATATTTTAGGAAATCTTAAAAGATTCCAAAGAATTTTTTAATTGATTTCAATAATTTTAAGAGATTTAATAACATTTTAGCAGATTTTAAAGAATTTATTCAAGAAAAGTGAGTTATTTCGTAGCTTTTTAAAGATTTGAAGAGATTTAAAATTATTTTTTGGATTTCACCCTGAATTTTTATTAATTTATCCTGAATTCTTTGAAATTCTTCTGAATTTTTTAATTCATTAGAATTCTTATAAATTTACTCAATTTAACATAATTCATTTGATTTTTTAAAACGTTTTATATAATTGGTTCTGCAGATTAATTGATAAAATGAACAAAGGATTTGAAATATTTTAAGGTATTTTTCAAATTCCTTGGCATTTTCTAGAGCTTTAAAAAATTTCAAGGTATTTCAAAAGATTTTATGGGATTAGAAATATTATAGGTTATTTTAAAAGATTATAAATAAATTGTTAATTGATTTCAGTAATTTAATAGGATTTTAAAGGATTTGAAATATTTTAGGGTATTTTAAAAGTTTCCCATTTATTTTCAAGAGCTTTAAAAAGTTTCAAGGGATTTCAAAAGATTCAAAGGATTGGAAATATTTTAGGAAATTTTAACGATTCCCAGAATTTTTTTTATGTATTTCAATAGTTTGAAGGGATTACAAAGACTTTGAAATATTTTAAGGTATTTTAAAAGATTCCGAGGCATTTTCAAGAGATTTAAACAATTTCAAGCGATTTCCAAGGGTTTTAATAATTTTATGGGATTTTAATATTTTAATGGATTTCAAAACATTTATTCACAGGAAGTGAAGGGATTCGTTGGGTTTCAAAGATTTTAAGAGATTGTCTAATATTTTTTTTAATCCAATTGGAATTCGCCCTGAATTCTTATTAATTTGTCCTGAATTCTTTTAAATCCTTTTGAATTCTTCTAGATTCACTCAATTTTACTCAGGTCAATGGATTTTTCAAAAGTTTTTGTTTAATTCACCTTGAAGTCATTAAAACTCAACTTAAATTTTTAGGCATTTCATCAAATTCTTTTGAATTCTCTCTAATTTTTTCTAAAATTTATTTCAAACTTACTCAATTCAATGCATTTTTTCATATTTTTAGATTTTTGCCAATTCATTTCAATTTTTTTTTAATTCACCTTGAATTTTTATGCATTACATCGAATTCTTCTTGTTTCCCTTAAATTCCTTTAAATTCACTCAAATTTTACAGAATTTGAATAATTTGTTTAATAAAAATAATTAAAAAATTTTCCAGGAATTTAATAATAATTTTATTATCTTAGAACTCGAACTTTCCGAAAAATTTGTGGAAAATCTAGCAAATGTAAAAAAATTACCTTAAAATCATCCAGATTCTTTTATGAAAATTTTGGAAATCTTATTAAATATTCTTTTAAAATTAATTTTTGCAAAAAAATTATTGTTAGTTTTTCTAGAAATTTTTATAAAAATGTTTTATTCATTAAAAACCTTTCAAAATGCTTAAAAAGCTCATAAATTTTGTGTTCGACATCTTCAAAAATCTACATTGTGTTTCAAATGTTTTGAAATCTTTTCACGTTTTAAATTATTTTGGAATCTTATCAAAACTTATAAATATATTTTAAACTTACTCGATTATTTTCGATAAATTATATTAATTCAATTTTTAGCAATAAAATTAATTTTTCAATTAAAAAAAAAATTTTAATAAGAAAAAATTAGTTTTAAAGCCTAAATTTTTGAAGGAAAATGGCCCTTTTTATGGTCGTGCTTCTTGGTACAGTCTAATTTCGATTCATATTTTAGTAATCTTATTTATGGGATTAAAATTATTAATTTTGAAAACAACTAGTTGACTTTGCCAATATTTTTTAAAAATAAAAATTTTAATTTATTTTATTCTTTTCAAATTACAAATGAATTTTGGTTAATAATTAAAAATATTTAATACGCAAAAATTTTTATCAAACAATTAATATTATATAAATATTATTATAAATATTCAATTGTCATTTATTAGTCAAAACAAAATTTTAATGTTTTTAAATATTCCTTTAAAATTAATTTTTCAAAATGAAAAATCATTTTAAATTTTCCCAGAAAAGTTAAATTTTCTTTTTATTTTCTCAAAACCTTTAAAGATCACTAAAAAGCTTCAAAAATTTATTTCGAAATCTTCAAAAATCTATATTTAGTTTTTTATTTTTGGAAATCTTTTTCAGTTTTAAATTAAGTTTGAATCTTCTCAAAATTGAGCTCAAAACTGGTAAATATCTCTTAAACTAACTCAAATTTTTTCCAAATTGATAATTGTTCAATTGTTATTTATGCATTTATGAATTCGATAATTTCACTTGCATATTAAAAATTTGTTAAATAGAACAATCGAAATTGTAACGTACAAAGTTTTAATTTAACATTCTGAAATATTAACGATTCAAGGCTTTCTATTTCAAATAATTCATTTTGAAATTGTTTAGTTTTTAATATTTGATTTATAATTGCTCATTTTAAATGAAAAGTAAAGTATTGCTAAAAATTCAAAAAAATGTCTTAATTAAAAAATTTCAAATTAAATGGGTTAAAATGGAATATTTCAGAATAAAACAATATTTGAATAGGATTTGGAATTGAATAAGAGCGTTTAATTTTTCAAATTATTTTTAAATTAAGAATAGTTCAGGCCTCACAGACCGGTCCCTATATCCCCTATTGTACCCTATATTCAGTTGAGGTCCCTAAAGTACCCTATTTTCAAGATTTCGTCCCTATGGTACCCTATGTGCAGCCCATAATGCAACTTTTAATAATGTCAAGGATTTTTAATATTTTAGGGTATTTTTAAAACTGCTAAGGCATTTTCAGGAGCTTTTAATTTGAAATATTTTGAGAATTTAAAAAGATTCTAAGGAATTTTTTATTAATTTCATTAATTTGAAGGGATTTCAAGGCGTTTGAAATATTTTAGGATAAAGACTTTCTTTGAATTTCAGGAAATATTGCCAGATTTCATAGAATTTCACGGGATTTAATATAATATTTTAGTGGACTTTGAGGAATTTATTCAAGAGAAGTGAGTTATTTCGTAGGGCTTCTAAGATTCAAAGAGGTTTGAAATTATTTTTTTGAATTCACCCCGAACTCTCATTAATTTATCCTGAATTCTTTTAATTCTTTGGAATTATTTTGAATTTTTTGAATTTACTTAAATTCTTCAAAGTGTACTCCATTTACTTAATTCAATGGATTTTTTTGAATTTTTAAAAGTTTTTGTTTAATGTATCCTGAGGATTAATTGATAAAATGATCAAAGGATTTGAAATATTTTAAAATATTTTTAAATTCCTTGCCATTTTCAAGATCTGTAAAAAATTTCAAAAGATTTTAAAGGGTTTTAAATATTTTAGATTTTTTAAAAAGATTACAAAGAAATTTTTAATGAATTTCAGTAATTTAATGGGATTTCAAAGGATTTGAAATATTCGAGGGTATTGTAAAGATTCCCAGGCATTTTCAAGACCTTTAAAAAGTTTCAAGGGATTTCAAAAGATATCAAAGTATATGAAATACTTTAGCAAATTTAAAGATTCCCAGAACTTTTTTTATTTATTTCAAAAGCTTGAAGGGATTTCAAAGATTTTAAGGCATTTTCAAGAGATTTAAACAATTTCAAGGGATTTCCAAGGGTTTTAATAATTTTAAGGGATTTACAAAAATTTGCATGCGGTTTTAAAGAATGTCGGGTGATATGGAAGGATTTTACAGGATCTGTAAGGTTATAGGATATTTTGAAAGATTCCAAGGGATTCTATAAGATTTCCGAGGATTTGACTGATTTCAAGAGATTTTCAAATGTTTTTTGCAATTCATTTGGAATTCGCCCTAAATTCTTATTAATTTATCCTGAATTCTTTGAAATCATTTTGAATCCTTCAAAATTCACAAAATTTTACTCAATATAGTGGATTTTTAAAAAGTTTTTGTTTATCTCCTCTTAAAGTCTTTTAAATTCACCTTAATTCTTAGGCATTTTATCAAATTCTCTTTAGTTTTTGTAAACTCAGTTCAAGCTTACTCGATTCAATTATTATAATTTTTTCGTATTTTTGAATTGTTTTGAACTCACTTGATTGTTTTTTAAAAATTCAGTTTGATTTTTTCTGAATTTCATCGAACTCTTGTAGTTTCCCTCAAATTCCTCTAAATTAACTCAAATTTTATTGAAATCAATGGAATTTTTTCCATTTAAAATTTTTTTCCAATTCATTTGAATTCTTTTGAATTCAACTTGAATTTTTTTGTAGTCATTAGTCACTTCCTTGATTCGAAATTAGTAGAGTAATCAAAAATTACACAGTTCTACTTAATTTAATGGACTTTTTTAAATTTAAAAAAAATTTTATTTAATTGATCCTGAAGCCTTTTAATCTCACCTTGAATTTTTAGGCATTTCATCAAATACTTTTGAATTCGCTGGAATTTTTCTGAGCTCATTTCAAAGTTACTGAATTCAATGAATATTTTGCATATTTTTAAATTGTTTCCTATTCATTTGATTTTTTTTTAATTCTCCTTGAATTTTTATGAATTTCATCGAATTCTTCTCGTTTACCTTCAATTCCTCTAAATTCATCCCAATTTTACGGAAATCAATAGAATTTTGTCGATTTAAAAAAAATTTCCAATACATTTGAATTCTTTTGAATTTAACTTGAATTTTGTTAAAGTCTTATGAATATATCCTGAATTTGTTACCCTTTGTGCGCGAAAAAAGTACCCTATGAGCGTGAGAAAAAGTACCCTTTGATCCCTATATTTTATTTCATAGGGACTGTGAGGCCTGATAGTTTATAAAGTTTCAATTGGACGTTTACATTTGTTTAACTTCTGAGGCTTTCAAATTGAAAAATTGATTCGTCCTGTAAAGTCAATTATTGTTCAAATTTCAATAATCGAACCGCAGTTCAGTGTGATTGATAATAATAAATAGAAAAAGTTCTTGGTAAAAATATACAACATAATTTTACGTACAGTTCCCCAATATTTCAATTTTTGTGAAATCTTGTATTTTTTTGTAAAGATTTGTAATTTTCTACAGTAATTTACGTAAAAATAAAAGTGTTTTTAAGACGTCAAACACCCAAATTAAAAAAATGTAAAATTCTGCAGTTTTCTGTAATACCTTGTAGATTTTTGCAACAAAATAAAGAAAAATATTAATAAAAAGATATATAAATATTTGAATGGTAGAAATTTGTACTTTATTGTTTACTTTTTTACTTTTCTACAAGAAAATAGAAGAAAAAATGAGCTATTTGTATTTAACTGTATTTTTTTGTTAAATTTTGTACATTTTTTACAAAAAAGTACATGTGTTAACAAAAAAATACAGTTGTAATAATGTTCTAATTTCTTGTATTTTCTTGTTGAAAAGTAAAAAAATTATCAATAAAGTACAAGTTTCTACAATTCAAAAATTTGTAGAAATTTTGATTAATATTTTTTACTTTGTTGTAAAAATTTACAAGGTATTACAAAAAATTACAGAATTTTAAATTTCTTTTATTTGGATGTTTGACGTCATAAAAACACTTTTAATTTTACGTAAATTATTGCAGAAAATTACAAATCTTTACAAAAAATAGAGGATTTCACAAAATTGGAAATATTGGGAAACTGTACTTAAAATTATGTTTTATATTTTTACCAAAAACTTTTGCTATTATAATCAATCACACTGAACTGTATTTCGATTATTGAAAATTGAACAATAATTTACTTTACAGGGCGATTCAATTTTTCAATTTGAAAGCCTCAGTAGTTAAAAAAATGTAAACGTCCGATTGAAATTTCATAAACTATTCTTAATTTTAAAATAATTTGAAAAATTAAACGCTCGTATTCATTACCAAATCCTATTCAAATATTGTTTCAATCTGAAATATTACATTTTTAACCCATTTAATTTGAAATTTTTTAATTAAGTAAAACATTTTTTTGAATTTTTAGCAATATTTTACTTTTCATTTAAAATGAGCAATTATAAATCAAATATTAAAAACTAAACAATTTTAAACTGAATTATTTGAAATAGAAAGCCTTGAGTCGTTAATATTTCAGTGTTAAATTAAAACGTTGTATGTTACAATTTTAATTGTTCTATTTAACAAATTTTTAATATGTAAGTGAAATTATTGAATTTTGATGCATAAATAACAATTAAACAATTATCCATTTGGAAAAAATTTTAGTTAGTTTAAAAGATATTTACCAGTTTTGAGCTCGGTTTTTAGAAGATCCAAACTTAATTTAAAACTGAAAAAGATTTCGAGAAATAAAAAAACTAAATTTAGATTTTTGAAAAATTTCCAAATAAAATTTTGAAGCTTTTTATTGATCTTTAAAGGTGTTGAGAAAATAAAATAAAAATTTAACTTTGCTGGGATAATTTAAAATGATTTTTTATTTCGAAAAATTAATTTTAAGGGAATATTGCAAAAGATTAAAAAAAATTTCGAATAATAAATAATAATTGAATTATTAATGATTTGGAAATTAATCGAGTAAGTTTAAAATATATTTAGAAGTTTTGAAAAGATTCCAAAATAATTTGAAACGTGAAGAGATTTAAAACACAATGTAGATTTTTGAAGATGTCGAACACAACATTTATAAGCTTTTTAAGCATTTTGAAAGGTTTTAAATTAATAAAAAATTTGTATCAAAATTTCTAGACAAACTAACATTATATATTTTTTAACTCATTTTAAAAGAATATTTAATAAAATTTCCAAAATTTTCAAAAAAGAATCTGGATGATTTTAAGGTAATTTTTTTACTTTTGCAAGATTTTCCAACAATTTTTGGGAAAGTTCGAGTTCTAAGATAATAAAATTATTATTAGATTCCCGGAAAATTTTAAAATTATTTTTTTTAAACAAATTTTTAAGCAAATCAGGGTGGCGACTTGACCGAGAAACCGGGAAATGACGGAGGATTTTATTGACCGGGGAAAAAAATTCATCAGTTTGGTTGAAAATGAATTTCTTTGACCGAAAATTTAACCGTTCCATTTTTAGTTGAAAATTTATCTTTTCTAGTTCAAAATTCAACAATTTGGATGAAAATTTGTCTTTTTTAATTGAAAATTCAACTATTTCGTTGAAAATTCACGTATTTTGTTACAAATTTTCCAAAAATTTTTAGAAAAGTTTGAGCTCTAAGATAATAAAGTTATTATCAGATTCCTGGAAAATCTTAAAATTAATTTTTTTTAAACAAATTTTAAAGCAAATATTTAAAAAGATTTCAACACAAATTTTCATGTATAAATTAATGTTACTAGCTTAAAATTGCTTAAAATGACATAATTTTGAAAATTTAGACATTTTTTTATTCATTCTTCGATTCATAGCATTGAAAATGATAGCGTGGATTTCTTTTTTTTATATTTCAACTGTACAATGTATAAAAGTTAAAAATTGAAATTTTGCAGTTTAACGGCTTTTAATTAAAAAAATTTTCAATTCAAAAGTTTTTAAAGCTTTCATTTTATACGCGAAAATTACTGAGCGTTTGAATTAATATTTTTTTAAAGCTTTAATTTGAAAGTTAAAAATTCAAAAGTATTCAACTTTGAGTGTTTTAATTTGTGGTTCAGTTTTTATAACTTTAAATGAAAAAAAATGTATTTTCAAGAGATCGAATCTTTTAATTTCAATGACCGTGATCAATTCTTTCTCAATTGTTTTTCATTTTGATTTGCAATGAAAAAGTGGTTCTTTTTCGACCTAAGATAAGAAATATTAAAAATATTGCAATGAGATAATTTCAAATGACATATATGGCGTGTAATCGATTGCTATATATTTGAAAAAATTCTTCAAACGTAAGGTTGTTTTTTTTAATAACGATTATCTCATTGCAATATTTTAAATATTTGTCATCCTAGGTCGTAAAAGAACAACTTTTTGGCTGCAAAAGCTGTAAATTCCCGTACATTCTTTTTAGAAAATTAAAACTACAATAAAATACAACAATGTAGAAAAAAATACAAAAAATTTACAAAATTCGTCTGAATAATAGAAAAAAAAATTGTACTTTTCTGTAATTTTGGTTGTAATTTATTGTATTTATTTGTAGATTCCTGTGAAAATAGTTTTAGTTGTCTGTACTTTTTGGTAAAAATTTGTCCACCAGGGATATTTTCAAAATTTCGAAAATTGTCGCAACTTGATAATATCATCGGCATTTTTTTAAATTTGGCAGGCGGCACTGGAGTGAGACGTGACTACAAACTGGCAAACAAGTATTTCAATCTTGCCAGTCAGTCCGGCCACGTCCTGGCGTTTTACAATCTCGCCCAAATGCACGCGACTGGAACTGGAATGATGAGGAGTTGTCCCGCGGCAGTGGAGTTGTTGAAGAACGTCGCTGAGCGAGGAAAGTGGAGCGATCAGCTGATGGCAGCACACGCAGATTATCGAGAAGGTCGAATCGACGAGGCTTTTGTTACCTATGCTCTTTTGGCTGAGATGGGGTATGAGGTCGCTCAAAGCAATGCTGCTTTCATTCTTGATCGAGCAGAGACCTCTATTCTGAGTGAAGAAGAGGGACTCGTGCGGGCTCTGCAGCTCTGGGCTCGAGCCGCTGCTCAAGGATATTCAGCTGCTCAGGTAAAGAATTAACGAAAGAACTTTTCGAATTATTGGATACGGTACGGACGTAGAGTTCTTGAATACCCAAGAATTTATGTTGAGCAAATGTTCTCGACAATATGCTCAGCATTTAAGCTCGAACAGAGCATTTATAGAGCATTAACAGGGTGGCGACTTGACCGGAAAACCGGGAAATGACCGGGAATTTAATTTAAAAACCGGGAATTTACTTCTGATCATAGCAAAATTCAAGAAATATAATTTCACTTGGAACAGGGAATGTTTTACATGGAATGGGAATTTTTTCAAGGAATTATAATTCGGATTGAGAAAAAAGGAATGTTTAAAAATCCCTCTTTCAAGTCAGAATTCGTCACAATTTGAAAGTTCCCTCTTCTAAATTTTAGGTAATAAAAGTACTTCAAGCAGTTTTCAGAGTAGAAGTAGAATTTCAAAGAAGAAATATTTCTGAA
>CAKNYM010040928.1:3160-23527 GCA_932195095.1 Andricus curvator
GAGGGAGTTCTTTATTGCTAGAGATATGGAAGACGGGAATAGAGTAAACTATGAAGAATTGAAAAAAAGGGAGAGGGAAAGACAATTAATAGAAAGATGGGGGATAATCGAGGAATCAAAATATAATAAATGGTATAAGATGATATAAAAAGGAAGGAGTACCAAAGTATTTAGAAAAGGGTTGGGGAGAGAGAAGATGGACAAGAATAGTAAGATTTAGATTGGGAAACGAAGTAAGGGAGGGGATGTATTGGGAAACGAAAGAGAACAGAAAGTGCAGATTCTGTGAATGGGAAGAGGAAATATGGGAGCATGTATGGGAAAGATGTAGGAGAGGAATGAACGATCAAGGAAGCTGGCAAGAGAATGTTGTAAAGATTCTAGGGGAAGATGGATTGGGGGAAGAGTGGATGAAGGTGTTGGAGGGAGCTACAAAGGAGCGAAAGAGAAAGAATGAAAGAATGCATGTGAAAAAATGGCAAAATGGAGGTACAAGAGAAGTGAAAGGAAAAGGAAACGGAAGTCTCTTAGATTAGTAGCGTAAAGGTTTGTAAGTAATGGTTATGTAATAGCATAAGTAGATTAAGATGCGGTTGCGTTCTAGCTCTTTCTCTCACTTGCACTTTCGCTTTCGATCTCTCGCTCACTCGTTCGCTAACACGTCCCAAATGGCGCTATCGTAAAAAATAGAAATAAGGATCTAGATATAAGATTTTCTGTAAATAGTTGTAAATAAATGTTAATAGTAAGGATAAGATTTTATAAAATATGCAGGTGGAAGTATTATAAGAAATGGAAGTCATGTAAACCCTTAGGGGATACATTATGAATAAAGAAGAAGAGTCAAATTTTACGTACATTTTTTTTTTAATTTTTAAAACTTTCAAGTAGTTTACTTAAAACATTTCAGATTTTTCTTTAGAAATTTTTTAAATCTTTTAAAACATTCTCTACAAATTAATTTTTCCAAATAGAAAATCCTTTTAAATCTTACGAATGTTAAGAATTTTTTTATACTTCGAAACCTTTAAATATTCTTAAGGTCCTTATAAACTGTTTTCAATGTTTTCAATTTAAAATTTGTTTACAACATTTTTTCAAACTTTTAAATATCTTTGAAAGGGATTCAATTTTTTTTAAATCCTGCAACATAAAAGAAAATTGATCTAAATTCTTTCAGATTCTTTTTCGACAATTTTGAAAATCTTTTGAAATGATTTGAAATATCTGTAAATTTTCGTTAAACATTATTTTTTCAAAATAAAAAATCATCTAAAAGTTTCCAAAGAATATGTAGAAAATTCTTCTATTCTCTTGAAACCTTTTCAATTTTATATTTGCTAACGTTGAAATAGTTCAAAAGATATTAGCAACAATATACTCCTACTGTTCATTTTGAAAGGCATGTGTCACGCCGGACACTTTTATCAATTTTTTCCATTCCACGCCATTGGATATACATAAAAATATTTTTTCAACATTTTTAACACTGGAATGTGTACGTTTAGGCACAACACATCAGTTTTAGCATTTATTTCTATTTTGCCTCTATATGGCGGCATGGTGCCACAAAAATACGAGTTTGAAAAGGGTATACATTTTTCTTTTTCAAATAAAAATTCAAAAAAGTTTTTTTTTTCAATTATACTCGTATTATTAGTGATTTTAGTCTGAATAGTTTCAAATTCAAAAATAAAATAAAAATTAGTGGATGGCATTACTTCACGGTGTTCTGGAAGACTGCGATTAGGTATTTCATGTTGAGCGGGGGAAATCCATGATATGTGCACGCTAAGGGTCAAACAATAATACCAGAATTGCATGGGACATAAATTTATTTTTTGAATAACTTAGAAAAAAATTATTTTTCACTATAATTTTATTTAGATATTATTTTTATGTTTTTTAAAAGCTATTCAATTAAATAATGAAATCGATAATTTATTCTGTAAACATTTTATTATTTAGTTGAACAGCTTTTGAAAAATAAAAAAATAATGTCTAAATTACACTTACGGTGAAAAATTATTTTTTCCAAATAATTAAAAAAATAAAGTATCGTGCCAGGGGTGGGATTCCAATGCCGACTAATCTAGTTGATTGAATCTCTCTTTCTATCGTATTAAATTAGTAAGAGATATTCGATCGTTTTGAAACGATCGACTGCAACTATCTCTTTTTATCTTATGTGTCAGAACGAGCGGGACAATATTCGGTAATCAAGAACTCTCGACAGTCATCCCTCTCTTTCTGACACATAAGATAAAAATAGATAGTTGCAGTCGATCGTTTTAAAACGATTGGATATTTCCGTCTAATTTCATACGATAAAAAGAGAGATTCGATCAATTACATTAGAGGGCATCGGAATCCCACTCCAGATCGTACCATGTATTTCAATGCAATTGGTATTATTGCTTGGCCCTCGGCGTACAGACATCTTGCCAACTGACGTCACAACTTGAAATACCTAATGATCACCACCAGAGGGCCAGGACGTAACTCCATTTATGGAATTTAAGAACACATGTAACATGTTGAGAGTTGAGTGTTGAGTGTTGACAGGCAGTATACATAATCTATTTTTCGAGTCAGGGATGATATTCAATGTTTTTCAATATTCGCAAAATTTGTTCTTTTACTAGACTTCTCAGTGTTACACCGTAAAAGAAATGCGAATTAAAAATCGAATTCGAACACTACTGTGGCGATTCCACTGATGAATTTTGTTTACAAAGGATTTTTCCTTTAAGGTAGGTTATGTTCTGAACTCTTCTCGGCTTACTCAATTTTTTTATCTTTGAAAAAAAATCTTTTTTTAATAAAAAGTTGACGTTTCTAATGCTTCTAGACTTTTTTTTCTTATTTTATTTTAATTATCCTTTCAGTGTAATGAAGTTGAGCTTGAAAAATCTCAAATACTTTATCAAGCCGAAAATCATTACTATAAATATATTTAAAATCGAGTTTTAACACTTGTCGCTTAAAAATTTTACAATGTATCTGCAGAAATGGGGTAAAAAATGAAAATTTCGTTTATGCTTGTTCTAATACTGACTGGATAAGACTAAAATTAAGTGGAAATTGTGGAAAGTTAATCAAATTAACCAGACAATTTTCTATCATAACCTATTTTCGGAATTATTTCTTCAAGATTCGCGGTAGTGAATTGTTGCCAAGTATAAAAAAACAGGTACCAAGAATCCTTATCAGGAATACTCATGTATTTTGAACCTTTTTTGGATTGTCGGCGCAATTTTCAACCAATTTTAATGAAACTTGGTAGCTCACTGAACAGTAGGGTGGTCCAAATTTTTCTTCGTATTTTGATGCAAATCGCCTCCAAATTAGTTCGAATCCACACAAAAAATTAAAAAAAAATATTTAGAGGTTCCGCAAGCCCCATGAAGTAACAGGTATTGCCCATAAAATAAAAATACATTTTTGTAAATTTTATTCAGAATCGTGAATATTAGGTGAATCGAGATGAAACTCAACATTTCTCTTTACAATAAGCCATGGAATACGAATCAAAAATTATGTTTTAAATATCACCCTTATAGGTCTGTTTTATAGGGTCCCAAAAAACCCCATAAGAGAAAAATTGGGTTTTACGAGTTTTTGGCGATAATTATGATTTTTTGCATTTTTTTAAAATGCAGATTGTTTCTAATACATAAATTATTACTTTCTATTTACAATCAGGTATTTCAATACATTTTTTAGACAATTTATTATTGTTTATAGTAATTTTCTCTTATAATAGAGTTAGAAAGTCATGGTTTTTTCTTAATTTTTCAACTTGATTTTAATTTTTCATTTAGAGCGAGGCAATAGTCAATTAAATACAACATTAATAATTGTTTAAATCATTTAATATTAATAATAACAATATTCTCTTAGAATAATGCTAGAAAAATGCAGTTTTTTCGGAAAAATTTCATTTTTTGTCCACGTTTTAATTCGATTGAGGTAATAATTAATTTAAGTTAACCAAAACATAATTGTTCAAACATTTCGTTATTATTTTTAATAATATTCTCTTTGAATAATGCTAGAAAGTTGCGTGGTTTGCTGAAATTTTTAGCTTTTTTTTTTACTTTATTTAGGAACAAACAATTAATATTAATTTAAACAGAAAGGCTCTCAGTAACTGCTTCAAGGAAAATTTACATTTAATGTGATCCATATAGAAATTTGAAGAATATTTCAAATATCTGTTTGATTTCAGAAAAATATATTTACAAAAAAGAAAGAGATTGTTTAAAAAATAAGTCTCTAATGTTTCTTATTTGTTCATAACTAAAAACCTGCAGCAAAGAAAAAATTTTCTGAAGAAGAACTTTCTAGCAGTTATCTAAGAAAAAATACTTATAAACGATGATAAATTGTTTAAGCAAGCATTCTTGGTAACTTGCTTCAAGTATTACCTCATTTAGTGAAAAAGTGGACAAAAAGTTAAAAATTTCAGAAAAAAACCCGAAACTATCTAGCATTAATATAGGAGAAGATAGTTATAAACAATAATTTTTAAAACAATTATGTATGCTAAATTGCATTCATTATTATCTTACTCCTAGTGAAAAGTGGACAAAAAGTTGAAAATTCCAGAAAAAACCTCAACTTGCTAACAGTATTCAAAGAGAATATTATTAACAATGGTAATAAATTGTTTAAAAAATTATGTATGGTAACTTGAATAATTTATTAGCTCACTCTAATTGAAAAGTGGACAAAAAGTGAAAAATTTTAGAAAAAACTTCAACTGTCTAGGATAATTCTAAGAGAATATTATTATATGTAGGAGTATAAAAATTTATTTTCTCTTATATGTAATGTCGTGCAAAAGTTCTTGTAATCTATTTTCTAATAGGTTGAACAAGCACCCTAGTTTTAATAATAATAAACTGTAGATTTTATCTCAATTATTGAATGAAAGGTGATAAAAGTATCCGTTTTACGGGCATAAATGAAAGCCAGTATATGTGTTAATTTTATTAGAAGTTGTTTGGAAAAACGTCAAATGTTAATGTTTCCGGAAAATATCAATAAATTCGGAAATAATCCTTTTTTTATTGTTGTTGGGATAATTTTAAAGATAATTTTCTGCAAGTCTGTTAGAATACTGTTCTATTAATTTGTTTTAATTCAGTTATGAAAACCTAACTTTATATCAATATTGATAAGTCCTTTAAGTTAATCAGGCTGTTAAATGTAAACTTTAAAATTTTCATTGTTTCATTTTTTTTTAATTTTAAATTTATAAATTACATTTTTCAATTTAGATTTCTCAAGAAACAATTTATAATCGCTAAATTGTACTGTTTTTAAGTTAAAATTGTTTGAAAATGATATAACTTTGAACACTTACAAATTTCTTGATTGATTGTTCAAACTATATAAAATATTGATGCGGGCCGATATGATTTCTCTGAAAGAATTCTGGAGACGCTTTGAGGTTCGATATGTCTGTTATAATAAATTTAAAATAAGAAAGTAAACATTAAATATTCAAAAATAAACAAATTGAAATTGAATTATTTTAAATAAAATAAGACTCGAATCATTAAAATTTCAGAGTGCTAAATTTAAATTTAAAAATTTTCATTGTTTAATTTTTTATTTATAAGTGACATTTTTGAATTTTAAAGTTTTAATAACAATGTAAAATCCCTTAATTGTAGTGTTTCAACCTAAAATTGTTTAAAAATGATATAATTTTGAACACCTAAAAAATGTATTGATTCATTCTTCAAACTATTTTATTTCCTAAAACGCATTCTCTCCTTTACCTGCTTAATCAAGCTTTGTTTATAAAATACCGATGCGGACCGATATGAGTTCTCTGAAAGAACACATTGTGTCGCACTTATGTTACGTATCTACATTTAGAATTAGACTAATTATATTTCATGAAGAAGAATAATAAAAATTGAAATTTCATTACGGAAAATTCATTATTATGACACTTATCATTATTATTACACATCGAAGTACTCAAAAATTATAAGAAAAATATTGAAAATTGTTTCTTTTCTTCAAATTAGACATAGCATATTTTCCTTCTAATACTTGGTGGGAATTCTCAAAACAGAATGAAAAAGAAACCCAAAAAATGCAAAATAGCAGTTTTCTAATGAATTCATACTACAAACGGTATTTCTTGTGTTTTTTCAAAATGAATTATTTTTAATCGATAAATGACGAGTTTCCAAGTATTTTGTAAATAATTTACAATTGTTTAAACAATTATTATTCGTTTAAAAAATATATTTTTCTCTGTAAGTCGTGGAAAATTATTATTTTCGAGATATAAATTCCAGAGAATAATAATTTAATTTTTTTTTAAATTAAATTTAAATACAATTTGAGGGGGAAAAGATTGTTTAAACAAATGGAAATTGTTTAAATAATGACCAATTATGTAAAAAAAAAACATTCTTCTTCTTCTTCTTTTTCTTCGAGAGAGAGGGGGGGGGGGGGTTGAGTGACATAAGACACAACGCGTGTGTCAGAGGCTTGCGTTACACTTTCCAGCCATGGTTTCATTTGAATCAGGCGCGACTCCCCGCATCGAGGTCTAAGATGTTTACTCATCAATAATAATAAATTGTTTAAACAATTTATGTAAACATATAATTATCAGTTGAAAGTAGTATTGTATGTATGAGAAATAATTTTTAATAAAGAAACGCAAAAAAACATAATTAGCGGTAAAAACTCGGAAAACCCAATTGTTCACAATTTGGAACCCTATAAAACAAACTTATGGGGGTAGATTCGAACAAATTTGGGCACGATATGCACAAAAATTCGAAGAAAACAAATTTCCAATGCATTTTTGGACCACCTTACTGACCAACCGCCTGCTTTTATATTAATCCCTTAAAAACCATGATTTTTATTTCTTTCTTCAGTTTTACCTCTGTTTTATGTAGCAAAATGTTCTCGGCACATAATGTCCTAAAAAAGAATAAGATTAGATTTAAAATTGGCAACGTTTCGGACTAGTTGCGGCCCCGTATCAAGCCTATTGAGCAATTTTATTATAACAATACAAAAAATACATATTATATACAAAGGTATAAAGTCGTGGATCTAAAAAATCGAGACGGAGTAAAAGCATAAAAATTATAGAAAAATATGTATTTGAAGCGTTGTTCGTAATGATAAATAATATAATAAACAAAAACAAAAATAGTCGTTATAAACAGCTGTTTACCTGAACATTTTAGAGATGCAAATATTTGTGACTGACCAACTCATCAACAATCTAAGTCATTATGTACTGGCTATTGTAACGTGTCGCTGACTACCCTTGTCAAAATGGCGTTATCTTTTAAAGGGAAGCTTAATATATAACTGTCAAATACACGTATTTTTCAGAATTAATATCGGAATTATAAAATCAAGCTTCTTTTTCGTTTCCAATTATAGTTTTAAGAGTTTATAGGTTTAAGGGCTTAATTTCCACATTTAAATTGCTTTATAATTTAGGACTATTGAATATACTTTGAGAAGTAAACATTTAATAACACTTAAAGTCTCTTTATTTGACAAAAATAACCAATTTAGAAGCCCGGAAAAATCGTGCAACAATTCGTTATCATCCAGTAACACGGTTTTATTATTAGATAAAACCTATTTTGGAGGTGAGTTTATGAAGAAAATAATAATAAAAATATGTACTTCTTACATGTAAAACAGGCATTGACAGGTTAATTAAGACTAAGAATACTCCTTAAAACAAATGATATTCCCAAATTTTTGAATTTTAAAATGATTTGATATAAATTTAAAGTAATATTTTACTTCAATTATAATTTTTTGCAACATGAACATGATTTCTAAACATATAATCTTAATAAATAAACATAACAATATGAAACTAATTGATGGTTTACTAAAATTAATCCTGGAAAATGTATTAAGATTTTTTGAGAGCTTTTAAAACCCCGTAAAATAATTGAAATTTTCGGAAATCTGATCAAATCCGTTAAAATCCTTTTAAAAACTCCTGGATCTTTTTAAATATTATAAAACCTTATAGTACCTATGCAATTTTTGTTGAATACTTTTAAATCATCAAATCTCTTGAAAATTCCTTGGAATCTTTAAAATACCCTAAAATATTTCAAATACTTTGTAATCTTTTGAAATCCCGTGAAATTTTTCAAAGCTCTTGATAATTCTTTGAAGGTCTTCAAAATACCTTCAAATCTTTAAAAATCCTTTTAAATCCCTTGAAACTATTGAAATCTATTGAAGATTCCTAGGAATCGTTTTAGGTATCCTAAAATATGTTTAAAAAAAACTAAATCTTTGGAAATATCTTGAAATATTTGAAAATCTCTTCAAATCTTTGAAATCTCTTAATTTTTTCTAAGGCACGACTCAGATTTGAGAAACACTGATCGAATTTTGAACTTAATCCCATTGAGCACCATTGGAAACTTTTCCTCAAGTTCAAGTCTTTATTTCTCTCTTTTCTCTACCCTCTCACTGGTACTTCAAAAACACCTGGTAATTGTCCTCCGTCGATCTCATTCAGTTTTCTCAGATTCTAAAATTTTTTCGTTTTATTCTTCAAACTCTGATCAGGTTTTAAGAATAATTCAGAGGTTTAAAGTTTGTTCGTTGAACTGAGAGTCATGTGAAAATAATTTAAAATTAAAAAGAGATGATTTCATTTTAGATACTATACTCTCATTCCTTTACAATTAAATGAATTTAACGAGGTATCGGGGGTCGGTTCTGGATAAATATATATTTAATATAGCTAAGTAATGTATCTGTCGATTACTAATTTCCCATGATAGATTTTCAATAATTATCAATTTTGTATTTTTGAGTAAGGTCGTAGGTTTTATATTTCATTTTTAAATGGATGAATTTACCAGTTACGTTCGGACGCTCGAACTCGTGGGACTAGAAACGGGGGATCTCCCCTCTCATTTTTTTAACTCTGGCCTATCAGAGGCTCTGAAAAGTCGCGTAAAGATTTTTTTCAGAACCATCTTTAGGCTCGACTTCAAGCAAATCTAATAATTCAGTGACAGTTTTATTTTTCTCAGTAGAAAAATATCTTTCTAGCAAACACATCAGTTTGGTTGCACTATTATCAGAAGACTCATCAATTATAATCCAAATTTTCGTTTTCACAAATTCTCTACAGTTTATTCAGTGTCACGTTCGGCCAATACGTTTATTGTGATCTGAGTGCTCTTTGAACTAGAAAGACGAATATATTGTGCAATTGACGAATCTTTAAAAATACTCTTTAAAACTGGCACCAATTCATCTACAAATTCCATAGCAATGTTATGATTATGTTATAATTATTATTTATTAAAAACAATTTGCATATTTTAGACATTTCAAATTAGCGCGGTCTATCTAACTAGTCAGAAATCAGAAAAGATATTTAAAAATAATTTAGGATATCTAAAACGATTCCTAAGAATTTTCTATAGATTTCAATAGAAGGGATTCCAAAGGATTAAAAAAAATTTGAAGGTATTTTTAAGACCTTCAAGGAATTATCAAGAGCTTTGAAAAATTTCAAGGCATTTCAAAAGATTACAAAGTATTTGAAATATTTTAGGGTATTTTAAAAGATTCCAAGGAATTTTCAAGAGATTTAATGATATAAAAGTATTTAACAAAAATTGCATAGGTCCTATAAGGTTTTATGATATTTAAAAAGATCCAGGGGTTTTAAAAGGATTTTAACGGATTTGATCAGATTTCCGAAAATTTCAATTATTTTACGGGGTTTTAAAAGCTCTCAAGGTATCTTAATACATTTTCCAGGATTAATTTTAGTAAGACATCAATTAGTTTCATATTGTTATGTTTATTTATTAAGATTATATGTTTAGAAATCATGTTCACGTTGCAAAAAATTATAATAAAAGTAAAATATTACTTTAAATTTATATCAAATCATTTTAAAATTCAAAAATTTGGGAATATCATTTATTTTAAGGAGTATTCTTAGTCTTAATTAACCTGTCAATGCCTGTTTTACAGGTAAGAAGTACATATTTTTATTATTATTTTCTTCATAAAGTCACCTCCAAAATATGTTTTTTCTAATAATAAAACAGTGTTACTGGATGATAACGAATTGTTGTACGATTTTTTCTGGCTTCTAAATTGGTTATTTTGGTCAATTAAAGGGACTTTAAGTGTAATTAAATTTTTAATTCTCAAAGTATATTCAATAGCCCTGAATTATTAAGCAATTTAAATGTGGAAATTAAACTCTTGAGCCAAAAAATTAATGAAAAGCTGTTCTGTTATCGGATGACATAAAAACTCGTGAACATTTAAAAAGTGATTATAACTCTAAAACTATCATTGGAAACGAGAAAAAGCTTTATTTTAAAATTCCGATATTAATTCTGAAAAAAATCGTGTATTTGACAATTACATCTTAAGCTTTCTTTTAAAAGATAACGCCATAAATTTGACAAGGGCTGTCAGGGACATGTTACCGGTTGACATTCACTCGCATTTGATCGAATTTATTTTGATACGGAATAAGTTAAAAATAATTGACAAATAGAATATTATTGGAGAAACTACGCCTGAGTAAACTCTGTAATTAAGAAAATCACTTCAAACACAAGCAGATAATATTCCAGAGACATTATATTATCAACTTTTTGATTTTCACGTAAAATGGAGATGAAGTAAAATCATAAAAAAATGGTATAAAAAAGAGGTGTTTTAAGGGTAGTTCGTGATGATAAGTAATATCATAAGTAAAGACAAATATTCGATATAAACAGTTACTGTTTATCTGAACATTAGTTGAGATGACGAATAAAAGTGATGATTTCCGTTTATATATAAATTATATAACATTAAAATAACCATGTAAATGGGAAAGATAAAAGGTATAAAAATATATTAGTTGCTGACTCATACAAAAATTTGGTTTGAGGTTATAGGTTAAGAATTTTAATGAAGTATAAATTAAAGGTAAATATTATATTACTAAGGCACATAATAGCCAGTACGTAAAGATTCAGATTGTTGATGAGTGGGTCAATCACAAATATTTTCATCTCTAAAATGTTTAGGTAAACAGTTGTTCATTTAATATTTTTTATTTTTTATATTATTTATCACTACGAACAACGCTTTAAATACATATTTTTCTATAATTTGTTATGCTAATATAAAATCAGGCTTAGAACTTATTTTTAATGGTTGGTCAGTAGGGCGGTCCAAAAATGCATTAGAAATTTTGTTTCAATCGAATATTCATGCGTATCGTGCCCAAAAAAAATGTTTTTTTTTTAAATATATTGAGAGGTTCCGCAAGCCCCAAGAAGTTTAACACGTATTTTCCATAAGGAAAAAAAACGTTTTTGTAAATATGATTCAGATTCGTCAATATTATGTTAATTGAGTTTACACTTAATATTTCTCTTCACAATGAACCACATAATACGATTCAAAAATTAGTTTTTAAATATCACCCCCATAAGTCGGTTTTATAGGGTCCCAAATAACCCCATATGTGAAAAATTGGGTTTTGCGAGTTTTTAGCGCTAATTATGTTTTTTTTTTTTGCATTTCTTTATCAAAAGTTGTTCCTAATACATTAAATACTACTTTCTACTGATAATTATATATTTCCATAAATTGTTTAAACAATTTATTATTGTGTTTATCAATTTTTTCTTAGAGTAACAGAAATAATTGTTTCAACAATTTATAATTATTTATAATAATATTCTCTTAGAATTATCCTAGAAAGTTGCAGTTTTTCTCAAATTTTCCACAGTTTGTCCACTTTTCAGTTAGAGTGAGGTAATCATGAATGCAATTTAGCAAACATAATTTATAAAAAAATTATTATTGTTTATAACTATCATCTCCTATATTAATGCTAGATAGTTGCGGTTTTTCTGAAATTTTTAACTTTTTGTCCACTTTTCACTAAATGAGGCAATACTTAAAGCAAGTTAACAAACATAATTGTTGAAACAATGTATCATTGTTTATAAATATTTTTTCTTAGATAATTACTAGAAAGTTGCGACTTCTTCTGAAATTGTTTGTTTTGCTGTAGGTTTTTAGTTAAATAATAAATACACATTAGAGAGACTTATTATTTTAAACAATCTCTTTCTTTTTTGACAATATATTTTTCTGAAATCAAACAGATATTTGAAATATTCTTCAAATTTCTATATGGATCACGTAAAATGTAAATTTTCCTTGAAATAGATATATTATAAAAAGTTTAGAAATTTTTGATATCTATTGAAATCTTATAAAAATCTTTTGACATTTTGTGAATTCCCTTGGAATCAAGAAAAATATCCTAAAACCTTTCAAAGTCCTATGAAATTCTTAAAAATTCTTATAATGTTTGAGAAATACTTCGCAATCCTATTGCATTTTTTTTAATTTCTTAAAATCTTTGAAATAATGTTAAATCTCCGTCCGATTCTGCAAAAATTATATACAAAGTGCGCGAAAAAATCAACAAAATAAGAATTTTATCTTGGTAATTAATGTTTTAAGTAATTCTACTATATAGAATAATAATAATATAAGTTTAATGTTCATATTTTAAGCCTCGAGAAGCAGATCTAATTGTTATTTTGACTTACAAAATATCCTAAATGGTTTATATCAAAAGATTTTCATTAAATGCAAAACATTGTAATTATAACATAAGAGCGTACTTCTTAACTGAGTCCGAAACGTTCCCAATTTTAAATCAATTTTTTGTTATAATAAATGCTAAAATTTTAAAGAAAATGAATTTTAGATTTGAGGGTTCAGCTGTTTTGTTGAAAGTTTGATGGTTTATTCAAAAATTGGACTATTTTGTTTGTTGGTGGGGTGCGTACTTCTTTGGATTTCCTTTCGCCTTCTCCTATATTTATTTTTATGGGATATAATGAACACCAATATTTTAAAGAAACTAGACTTTGGGATTGAAAACAAAGAATTTCCATGTTTTAAACGATCGCCCTCGCTTAAGAAAATGAAACCAAATACATAAGTGCTTAACGAATTGTTAAATGACACTCTGCAGCGTCAGTTTGTCGCGTTTCGTGTCAGAAAGAAGTTGAATCTTTCACTGGCCAAAAATGAAATATAAATTTCCCGTTTATTCGGTCCATTTTTGCGCAATTGGTTTTTAAGTTATTTTTCCGAATACGAACAATTTAATACGTTTCCATAAGAAAGGATTAGCCGCGAAACTAGAAGTTTCACCTATAAATTGTGAAAATTTTTGAAATTCAGCCTTAAAAAAAAGTAATGGAAATTTATAAGTTTTTAGAAATTCTCCGGAAATTTAGGGAATTTTTTGAAATTTTCGGAAATTTATGGACATTTTTGGAAAGTTTATGAAGTTTTGTTGACATTCATGAAGGGTTATATAAAGTTATTTAATTCATGGGAATTTATGAAAATGTTTGAAAATTGTGGAATGTATAAAATTATGGGAATTTATGAACACTTATGGAAAATTACCAGAACTTGCAAAATTGTAAAAATCTATGAAATTTATGGAAACATAATATATATATAAACATAACATTTGGGAACATTTTCGGGAACTTTGGAAAGATATACACATTTTCTCATCTATTACTAATCTGCTAGAGGCTGGTGCCCTTTTCAGTGTACAACACAAACCAACCATGACTCTCGGTCCTAGTTCTGTCCCTACACTCCCCCTTCATTGACCGAAGTTTGGTGGAACTGACGTTATAACGTGACTCCCCACCTTGCGACGACTGGCTAATTAATTTTGACATGATTTCGACTCGCAAAAAACATTTCTCGCATTAAGTTGGTAGTTGGGCGAACACTTTACACAATGAATAATAAAAACAATATAGTAGCCTCGGAATGGATTGAAACTTTGGTTGGCGAAAGGCATGCATCCGGTAAAGATAAAGTTTCAGACGCTGAAGGGAGACTGTGTGGTTGGAATGCTAAAGGGGTGAATGATCTCAAGGAAAGAGAATTAAGAGAAACTATGCGTGTAAGGAAGCTAGATATTTTGTGTGTACCTGAAACAAAGAAAAAGGGATGCGACATGAGAGAAATAAAAAATGGGGTGTTAAAGAACCGGCTTGAAATATGGTCAGAAGTATATAGTGAATCACATGGTAGTCAAGGAGCCGGTCTGATTATGAATAAGAGAGCAAGGCAGCATGTTAAGAAGCGTGGATTTGAATCTCCCAGATTGTTGTGGGTTATAATGAAAGTGGGAATCAGAAGAATATTTATCAAAGCGTGCTGCGCCCCAGTTGATGGTGAAAGGAGTGAAGTAAAAGACGCCTTCTGGGACACTTCAAATGATACTATAGGTACTTGTCGATCATGGAGAAAGAATCATTCTACTAGGAAATAGGAATGGATGGGTTGGTGTCCAACGTCAGAATACGGAAAGGGTGCTAGGTTGTTGCGGATGAAAGACTAAGAGAGCTAGTAAAATATACAAGAAGTTATGAGGTTATGAGGTCAAGGATGAAGAAAAAAGAGAACCAAAAAGATGAAACAGACGCGAATGTAGGAAGAATGTCTGGTGATGCGCGGTGGAATGATGAAATCCGCGTAGCCGTCCAAGAAGAGAAGCAAGCGTATCTAAGAAAGTTGAGCATTACAGGCCTTAACGATGAGGAGAGAAATAGACTTGAAGCGTATCTAAGAAAGTTGAGCATTACAGGCCGTAGCGATAAGGAGAGAAATATACTTGAAAATGATTACATAGATAAAAACAGGAAAGTAAAAGTACTAGTTAAAGAAAGAGAAGATAAAATCAAAACAGAAGGAGAGAAGAAAGTGCAAATCGATTTTGAAGGAAACAAGAAACTGTTTTATAAATTTGCGTTGATCACTAGAAGTATAAGTACAGAGTTAGTCAGCATGAGAAATAGCAAGGGTGAAATGGTATATGATACAGATGGGATACTAGACGCTTTGAGGGACTCTTTCAAGGAATTATTGGACGGTGAAACTATAGAGTAGCACAACTGCGACTGAACACGGTACGTTAAAAAACTCGGTTGATAGAATCTGTGCCTCTGAGGTTAGGAATATAATTAAGAACTTAAAGAATGGTAAGGCCTCTGGTGTAGATAGTATTAACGCTGACATTCTTAAATACGGTGGCGACTACATACCTCACAGGTTGTGCGAGTCATACATTTATGTATCGAGATGGTAGAAGTTCCAGATGATTAGAAAAAGGCGATTATCGTCCCAATCATCTATCAGCTTACTAAGTACTGTAAGCAAAATATCGATATTTTGCAAGGTGTTAGGCAAGGATGCTTTATGTCCTCATGGCTATTTATTAAATTCATGGACAAGTGTCTAAGAATGGCCCTCTTCGACGAAGAAGGTGTGGATCTCGGGACGGTGAGAGTGTGTGGGTAAGTGTTCGCAGATGATAAGCTTGTTATGACAGAGTCAATCGAAGACTTACAAAGAATGTTGAGGAAGCTGAATACACGCATAAAGAACATGGGCCTCAAAATTAACGTAAATAAAACAAAAAATTATGGTCATTGAAGGAAAGGGTGAGAAAACAATATGGTATGTAACTTTGTCCTAAACGATGAGAGAATAGAACAAGTTTATAGAGAGATAGGCCTATAAACGAGGGTAAGAAGGTTATCAGCAGAGCGCGATCCATTTTCGGAAGTAAAAATATATCAGATAAAGCTAAAATGGCAATATATAATTCTCTATTTACACCGACTATGCTGTACGGTAGCGAGACCTGGACCTATCAAGAAAAGGATAATAGTAAAATTATAAAAAGCCAACACGGGGAATTCTATATTAACCTAAAAATCTACACCCCCACCCCCTCCCCATACCGCCTTGTACAATTCCTATACAATAAAAAATTCAATTTGGAATGAAGGTTCAGTGATATTGAAAAACTTACCTGTTTCAAATTGTATGATTTCTAATTGTAAATGGATTTAAAAAAATATTTATCTGTGTAAGTGCATATATTAAAATGTTTTTTTCCAATTATTATTATCTTCTTACATTTTAATTCAAAAAATCAGGTTCATTAACCTCGTCAAACAACCTCGAACTGTTGACAGATTTTCGTATTTCACAATGAAAAAGAAAAACAAAGGCAGATAACACATTTAATCCTTAGTCTGATTTTTAATTACCCTGTCATAATATCTTCCTTCATTCCTAAAAAAATGCAGCAAAAGGTTCTTTATACAGAAAAAAGACCAGATGACACAATTACGAATTGAATTTTTTTAAAAGCATCTCAGCTTTTTTTTAAATAATTGATTAAAGCAATAATTAATGATAGTCACCTTTTTCCTACAAATAATAAAAGATAGTATCATTATTATGCAATAAAAAAAGGTTATAACTAACTTGTTTTTCATCCGAATTTTCTCTTTTTCGCATTAAAAATTGAATAAGTGCAAAGTCAAAGTTTCAATTTTAATAATTTAAAATTTAAAGACGTCAAAGAATATAACGATTTCAGAATTAAGAATTTATAATATTATACAATAAGTATCAATTTCAGATGGTGTAAATTGGAAACATTATAAAATAAGTTTTAAAAATTAAAATTTTTCATATTCAAGCTCTATGTTAAAAAGTTAGGAAATGATAATTTAAAGTGTTTAAAACTAAACAAGTTTTTAAAATTAACAATTTAAAATTCAAGCCTTGAAAGTTTCAAACTGAGCACTGTGAAGTTAAATGTATTCGAAATAAAACGATTTTAGAATTACCTCAAATCTCAAATCTCAATTCAATATTTTCTTTAATTAAGTCTCCTAAATTGAACTGATTCCTACTATAAGCTTTTGAATTGCAAATTTTAAGTTTAAAATGAAAAGTTCGAAAGTAAACAATTTTAAATATTCAAAGTTAAACAACGCGTTGCCTGATTGTTTTTATTTTAGATCAAAATAGGTTTTGTATTTAAAAATTAGAATAAAAAAAATACTCAAGTATATTAATGAAATCTTACTAAATACTAAATCTTTTATTTTTGCAGATAAAGACACCATGGAAATTACATTGCACCGTCTAAACGAAGGCGGGACTTTCGAAAATGAATTTCTAGTCCTAACAATACAAAAATCGGTAAATTTGTTACACATGTGTAATGTTCTACATTTTTTTCATATACCTTTCATATTCCTAGTCGGTTGAGCCCTACTTCAAATATTTTCAGTAAATAGTGACCGAGATAGCAAATGAGAAAGATCGACCTATTTTCTGTTTTTGAAAATTTTCGATTCTCAAATTCCACCCTCTACATGCTTTAGGGAAGTGAATGCAATAAATTAAAACTCCGTTCAAATCAAGTCTGAAATCTCCTCTTTAAAATGAGACCAAGAACATAATAAAATATTTACTGGTTCTAGAATTATCATAAAAAAAATTTCGGTTTTTCTCACATGTTATCTCGGTCCTTATTTATGGAAAATACTTCAAGTAGGGCTCGATCGACACGAATTTTAATAAGCTTTCTAACGAATTTTAAACAAATTTTCTAACAGATATTGACAGTGAACGGTAGTGTATATTTATAATATTTTAATAAAGTTATGTATTTTTTTTAATTTCCTCTTCTAGTACACCGCTGGCCGAAAATCGGACAATGATTTTGTGTTTAAATCTAAAGGAATTTCCCGAAAACACTGCATTTTTCATCACAAACCAGACGGCTTATTCGTCGAAGTTTTGAAAGTACGCCACAATTTCACTTTAAGTTTGAAAATTGAGAGTTCTTAAATTACTGTAAAAATTGAAAAGTAATATTCTTTTTTTTCCAGCATGACCAGGTCTTACAAGTTAATGGTGTAAATCAAATTAAAGGGGCAGTTGTTCCTCTGAAAAATGGAGACATTGTTGAAATAGGAAAAACACACACATATAAAGTACAAATTGAGGTAAAAAGAAAATATCTTGAATAGAAATAGAGAGGAATTTTTATTTGTTAAGGCTAATTTTTTTGTTTAAATATTGAAAATATTTGTCTGTAGCCTCTGGCTCCAGATATCAGCAACGAAAATCAACCTTTTTCTGATTATGTGGATTCACGGCCTGGAAATGCAGTAGTAAAAACAGAATCGCTAGATCCACATTTGAGTGAAACTTTACCTAATAATATAAGGATAAAATCAGAACTTCAGATTCCTGAATTTTTGGATGTTCCAATTCAGAATGTCAGTTGTAATCCGGAAGAAGTGGATCCTAATTTATCAGAAAATAGGATCGGCAACATTACGTTTGGAAGCGATAATGTGAATATTCCACTGCCATCGGCTACTATTATTAAAAGTGAACCGGAAGAAAATCTTTTGAGTAAGTAAGCTTTATTTCTTTCATATAAAGTTAAATTTGAGTCATTTAAAAAACTAGGCCTTATAAAGTCAAATATTTGCAAACTTTGCATGCTTTAAATTTACACGTTCTTTAAAATTTTATTATAACATGTATTTTAAAAAAATGATAAGGGTCATTGCCAAAAAGTTCAGAATATGAGTTCATGAGATTTCGAACAAAAAAAAAATGTTTCCATATAATGGATTCAAAATTCTTGTTTGATTATGGTTAATGCAGGAGAATACGAAATAGAAAATTTAAAAAACTTCACAAGTCTGTTAACAAAATTGCCGAGTCAATTTGTACTACCCTACCTGGAAAATCTAGAATTGCCAGGGAATTTTTATATATCTGCAAATGCGAGGGAATTTTTTTTAAAGATAGAGAATTTTTTCAGGAGTTTGTTTTTTACTTAAATTAATTTTTTTAACTGAAAATTTAACTATTCTATTTTTGGTTGAAAATCGGTTGAAAATTCACGTATTTTGTTGAAAATTTGTTCTATTTAATAGAAAATTAATGTTCTTGGTTAAAAATTCTTCAAGACCTTGATTGCAATTTTTTCTCTCTGACTGAAAAATCTTTCTTAGTTGAAAATTCAACTCATGTTGAAAAGTCGTATTTTTTGGTTGAATTCAACTGTTTTTGATTAAAAATTAAAATCTTTTTTGTTTGAAATGTCAACTGATACATTTTTGGTTCAGAATTAATCTTTTTCGGAATAAAAATTTAATTATACTTGGTTTAAAATGTAAACTCTACTGTTAAAAATTAATTTTTGTGATTGAGGATTCATCATTTTAATTGAAAATTCATCTCTTTGGTTGAAAAGTGAGCTATTTTGTTGAAAATTCATTTTTTCTTTGGCTAAAAATTAATTTTATTACTGAAAATTTAACTATTCCAGTTTAAAATTCATCTCGTTGGTTGAACATTAATTTAAACTAAAAATTGAAGTACTCAATTTTTGGTTGAAAAATCATCTTTTTAGTTGAAAATTTGTCTTTTTGGTAGAAATTAATCTTCTTGTTGGAAAATTCATCTTTTTGGTTCAAAATTCAATTATTCTAATCAAAGGTTCATCATTTTAGTTGAAAATTCATATTTTTTGGGTTTAAAATTTAACTCTTTCAGTTAAAGATTCATCATTCTAGTTAAAAATTCCTGAGTTTCGTTGAAAATTCAATTATTCCAGTCAGAGATTCATCTTTTTAGTTGAAAATTAATCTTTTTGGTTGAAAATTCAAATATTCCAGTTGAAGATTTATTATTGTAGTTAAAAATTCATCAGTTTGGTTGAAATACTTTTTTTTAACCTGAAAATGGAACTATTCCATTTTTTGTTGAAAATTGATCTTTTTCAGTTAAAAATTCCACTATTGGGTTGAAAATTTGTCTTTTTTAGTTGAAAATTCAACTATCTCGTTGAAAATTAATTTATTTCATTAAAAAATCGTCTTATTTTTAGTATAGAAAATTAATCTTCTTGTTTGACGATTCATTTTTTTGGTTAAAAATAAAAAAACTACTTGGTTGAAACGTCAAATCTTTTGTAAAAAATCATCTTTTTTATTTAAAATTCATCTATACCAGTGGAAGATTCATTGCTTTAGTTGAAAACTCATCACTTTGGTTGAAATTTTTTTTTTTTTTGTCAACATTTTTTTGTGTGGAACTGGTCTTTTTTAGTTCAAAATTCAACTATTTGGTTGAAAGTTGATCTTTTTAGTTGAAAATTTAACTATTTGGTTGTGAATTCGTATATTTTGTTAAGCAATCGTCTTTCTGGTAGAAAATTAATATTTTTGTTTGAAAATTCAACTATTTGATTAAAGATAAATCTAGATACAGTACCCACATTAATTTTACGTAATATGCACTGAATTTTAAGTATATGAAGATAAAATAAAATTTTGAATTATTTTTCAAATTCATGGACTTCCCACTACGTAGCGCGTCCTCAGGTTGCGGATAGAGGAACGGCCCGTA
>CAKNYM010040928.1:38527-89159 GCA_932195095.1 Andricus curvator
CACCAAAGTGGCCGCCAGAGTTCGTATTTTCGTGCTCACCGCGAATATTGCGTGTGTGATATCAACCCTCGCTTCGCTCGGGCAGCTAACTTCACACTCGTGAAATCGTTGCCTCGGCCCGAGTCATGCATACAATTTTTTTCATATCGATGATCGAAAATTCGACTTGAGATGACTGTGGAGCGGGCCGACAATCGAATTTTCAACCCTAGGGTTGAAAATTCGATTTTCGACCCGCTCCACAGGCGTCGAAAGTCGAATTTTCGATTGAGGTATGATGAAAAATTTTTGTTCAGTCTACTGGTCGTTTCAATATTTTTATAAAATATTGATACTTAAATTGTGAAAAAAATTCTCTCTAGCTCCGGTGGGATTCGAACACCACGTTATTCATAATTATTACGTATTACCCAGGTCAAAAAGCTCAACATCAAAATTTAATTGACTAATAATATAAGTTGTTCACCCCAAAAAAAAATCTACAAAGTTCTTATTGTCCATTTTTTGCTAAGACGTGTAGTTTTCGTTATAATCATGAAAAATACCATTAAAAATAACAAATTTAAATTTATAGAAAAATACCAAAAGATACAATAAAATGTTAGACGGCAACATTTTTCGCCTAAAGCAGAAGTCCCGGACCGGGTTACAGAAATTAATATAATATGACATACATTTAATATAATAGAGTTCAGCAATTCAACGTATTGTAGAAAATTTTTCGATTTGGACTAACTTTAATCAAGTGCGAAACGCGAGGCACGTAATGAGAATGCATTCTTTAAAGCCGAAGGAGCTTTAACAAAAGAGAATTCGAAATCGTTAAATTACAGTTGTAATTTTGTCTTACATTTTAAGGGCACCCTGAATACTGATAATTTGTTTGTAGAAAATATAGTTGATTTTGTACTATTTTGTTTTTAGTTAAATGATTAATATTACAGATACGGAATCAACACAAGCCTTACAATTAGAACTGCCTACCGGTATAGCAATAAACCACGAGGAAAATGCCGACCTCACTTATCACCTAATGGAAATGGTTTCCCCTCCTCAAATTTCCGATCTTGATGGAGCAATGCAAATCTCGATTGAGGAACATGACACTAAACCTTTAATCCTGCCACTAATTAACCCAGAAACTTCCACGTCAACATCGGAAATTTCTACTCTTACAATGCAGCCAGAAAACCAAACTCCTCTCGCAACTATAATAAAACAAGAACCTGCTTTTTCAGACGAAGTTATCTCACAAAATTCAATAACAGAATCGGACCTTAATCAAAATGTTTTACAGGATAGGATAAAAATAGAAAACCCGGATATACCTTCCACCAATATTACATTTTTTGCAACTCCAGAGGAAAGAATTCCAGAATTAGTTTCTAATCAGGACTTTATTTCTGAAAAATCAGAACTTCCAACGAGAGAAAAAACTCCAGAAATCCTTCAAAATCATAACGTTCTTCCTGAAAACGCAGAGAGTCCCTCAAGGGCGCGAACTCCAGATTTAGAAGAAGAAATGCAAATTGATGTCGAGGAACCTGATATCAAGCCCGTTCCCCTTTTGACCGAGACAATTAATTCTAGTTTCGAACCGGAAATACAAAATGCGTCTGAGACTGCTCAATCGGATAGACCACTTCTAAGAATTCGGAATGACCTTGGACTGGGGATCAAAATCGAACCCGATTCCGTAGAACCTTCTATTGGCAATCAATCTTCTATTGAATCTTTAATCGAGCCTCCAAATCCGGATCAAAATTTAAGTGTGACAATAAAAGAAGAAAGGATTGACCCTCCTGAAACTTCGAATGACTTTCAAATCGATGGAAACGATTCGAGAGTAATAATAAAAGAAGAAAGAGTTGATCTCGACACTCCTATTGAAACTGAAATTGAGCAAACCTCGGGAATAAGAATAAAAGAAGAAAGACTTGATCCTCCAGAATCTCCAGAAGTTGAGTTTATTGAAGAGAAAAGGAAACGAAGTAGACGAGATTCTGATGACAACTTTCTTGGAGTCAGAATAAAGCAAGAGAAGATTGATGCCCCTGAATCCGTTCAAAGTGAGTTAGATCTTCTGGATACGAGTATTGTGACGAGGCCAATAAAAAGAGAAAAGCCTGATCCTCCTGATCCTCCAAGTCAAAATCGAAGGTCTCCTGATACCGAAAACAATATTCAATCCCAAATGATAAAGCCAGAACCTGATTCTCCAGATTCTCCAGAAAGTGAATCTTTTAGAGAAGAACCAGCAAGAGAAAGAGAAATTTCTGATCCAATTGACTACTCAGAATTAGTTAACGACGAGATTGATATTCAAGATGAAAAACCTGGGCCTTCGCTCATGGAAAGATTGAGGCAGTTTGAAATGTATTCAGAATCCCTCATAAAGAAGAGAATAAAAGAAGAGGCTGTTGAATCTTTGCCCTCCGCAAAGCGATTCAAAAGAGGAAGTTCAGGTTCTGATTCAGATTCTAGTTCCGATAGTTCCGATTCTGATTCCGATTCTTTAAATAAGAAAGGTTGTGAAAACCCTGTGGTTGTCAAAGTAGAAGACGAAGAAGAAGATTTGGAGAGTCTGACTCCAGCTCAACGGGAAGAGTATAAACGGTATTTGATGATATCTGAGATTATAGATAGTAATAAGGATCCGGAAGTAGTTGATAGGTTGATTAAGGAACTTGATAGGAAATTGGAGGAAGAAAAGACTAGGGAAAAAAGACACAAAGGAAGAGAAGAGTATCATGAAATCAGTGATGATGAAGTCGAAATAATTAGAGATGATAGGAGTAGGAGGCATAAGAAGAAGAAGAAGAGGGATGAAAGAAGAGAAAGCAGTAAGAGGAAGAGTAGGAGGAGTGATAAAAAGAGGGAGAGGAGGAGTGATGGCAGCAGGAATGAAAAGAAAAAGAAGAAGCGGAAGAGGGACGAGAGAGAAAGCGAGATAAAACGGGAAACTTCGAGGGAAAGGAAAAACTCAAGGAGAGAGAGTCTGAGCGAACGAGAAAAGGAGGATAGCTTTAATAGAAAAAATGGTTATTTAAGAAGAGAGAGTCGCAGGAGAAGAGAAAGTCCAATAAGAGAAAGCCCGAGAAGAGAAATCCCGAGAAGGGGAGAAAGTCCTAGAGAAATAGAAAGTCCGAAGGGAAGCGAAAGTCCTAGAGGAAGCGAAAGTCCTAGACGAAACGAAAGTCCTAGACGCAGGGAAAGTCCTAGAAGAAGAGAAGTTGCTAAAGAAAGATCTAGTCTAAAAAGAAGGGATAGTCCAAGAAGACGAGAAAAAAGTCCCGCGACAGAAATTAACACTTTCAGACAGTCTCCAAACAGTGATGATTACCCTCGTGATTTTAGAAGAGAAAAGTCTCCTGATCCCAGTCCAAGATCCCCAGAACCTTCCGAATCTTCCAAAGATTCTCAAGCCCAAGAACCGGCAAACGAAAACAGAAATTTAAGAACTGATCCGATGGATCGCAATTATCCAGGAGCAAGGGTTCTGGATGATTATGATCTTCCGGAAGAAAGAGGGAGATCAGATCCTAGAGATCGTTCGAAATATGGTGCAAGAACTGAGAAGAAGAAATTGGATTATAAGGAGTATTTGAAGAGGAGAGCAATGGCTAAAGATTCAAGTGGAGGAGCAGGTGAGGCAACTAGGGATCGAGGAGCAAGACCCAAAGGAAGTGAGGCCAGCGTAATTGCTCCTATTTCAAGCTTTAGGGATTCTTATGTTCCTCAGCCTCTAATGGATCTTGAATTCAGGGTACCAAATTCTGGAGTTCCTATCCCAGCATACAGAACTCAACCTCAGTCTTCGGGTAATGCACCACCTGTGGATCCAAGATTTATGCAGAGAGGGGTTGAACAGTCAGTTCCTCTTCCATTTATAGATCCTAGAACACAAACGAGACCTCAAGTTCCTCCTTATGGAATTCCTGGAGTTCCTCCAACATTCGATCCCAGATATCAAGGAAGAGCGGATCTGCATTCCCCAATTGAAGGACCTCGAGATCACAGATTCATGTATGGAGGATTGGAGAATCATGGAGTTCCTCCTTCATTTGATCCCAGGTATCAGGGACGAGTGGATTTGCATTCTCCAATTGAAAGACCTATAGATCCCAGATACATGTATGCAGGGATGGAAAATCAAGGAGTTCCTCCTTCAAATTTTGATCAAAGATTGCCAGGAAGAGCGGATCTTCAGTCTCCGATTGGCGATGTTTCTTCTAGAGATCAAAGAGTTACGCCCAGAGGAGTGGAAGCTAGTGGCGAGGGATCTAGGGATCATAGATCTAGAGCAAGAGGGATGAAGGATGATGAAATTCAGATGACTTTGATGAAGAGTCAAAGATCGGGAGCGAGGATAGTGGAACCTTCTGCTTCAACGAGTGGCAAGGAATTAGTTGCAAATCCTATAAGTAAGATGAAGATGAAAAATGGAAAAGATGGAAAGAGTGAGGATTGGTTGACGCAGAAAGTTTGTCAGTTGAATGTGATTGAGGATGTAAAACCTGTAGTTCGCACCAAGCCGCTTGAATCGAAGGAACTATCTGATGAGTTGCTGGTGACCATTTTCTCTTGGCATCCAGAACTTTTCGAGGTAACGTGTTTCTTTAAAATAAAGAAAAAAAAGAGTAGTTTCTTGTCTCATAGTTTGGATATTGGGATAGAAATGTAGAGACTGTATAAATGACTCGATAAAGTATTATAGGATTGTTTATAGGATTTGCTTGATAAAGAATTTTCTATTAAAAAAGTATTTGTTAAACAAAATGATTGGTAAACACTGGATGTGTGGTAACGGGTTACAGAAAGGAAAGAAATAACGAAAAAGCTGAGCGTTCTGAAAATTGATTATTAAAAAATGGCTTATAAGCAATGGTTTAAAAGAAATTGTTGATGAATAATGATAATGTGTGATTTAGAAAGAGTTTATAATCAGACGCAACAATTGTCTGTCATACAAATTTGCAAATGAATAAAAATATAAAAATTAATCAAAAATATAATTTTTGAACAGAAAATATCCACAAAAATAAGAAACTGTTTCCTACAATTTTCATTCTATTTGGACGAAGAGTCAAGGTCATACAATGTTGACTGGAATTCCACTATTATTCCAAGTGAATTTTTGTTGATTCGCACAAAAATTTATGGTAGCTTTGCAAACAATAATAAGTGATCTTTCCCTCGCAGACTGGCCTTTTGAGGAATTCACCAATCCCGTCGCTTAGAAATGTCGGAAAAACTTCATTGTCGTATGAAAGCTACGATTCCTATTGCGCCACAGTTTTCCCACTTCTTCTTCTGGATGTCTCCTGTCAAATTCAAGAAGCATTTAGCTCCGGAGTCGAAAGACCCTCGTAATTATAAACAAACTACATATTTATTATTCACATATTCTACCTTTTTTTCTTAAAATATATTATCTTGATTATTTTTTTGGCTTTTTACAGATTACAAGATTGCCGTTTACTTCCAAGTACAATCCCAAAGGTCAAAATACCAGCTCGAAAAACATTCCTTGTGCCTTTGTTACTGAAATCCAGCGTATCGATTTTGGATGATGCCAAACCTCCTTCAGATGGAGATTTACTACGATTTTATCTAGTCAATGAATATAAAAAGTCAGTTGTAATGTTTGGATATATACAGAAAGTAGTTAATGAAGGTAAATTTGTTTTTTATTTATTTATCTGGTTCATTCCAAAGATGTTTTTTATTTAATTGGGCGACCATCTATCAGAGATTGTTTTTTTCTAGGTAGTCGATATTTTTCAAGTTGAACACTGTTTTTCTATTTTATTAATAATCTATTGATTTTTAATACACATATTTAATCTATCTTTTTTGGAAAGATTCTTTGATAAAAGTTATTGATTTTGGTATGCTTTTAATGATATAATTGTGAAATTATACAATTTTGTGAACTTTTGGAAGTTTGAGAGCTTTATTTTTTTCAAGATTAAAAATTTGAAGTTTTTCAATCCCAAATTACTCATTTAAATAAATCAATTTAATAAATTAAATAAATTTTTAAAGAGTTTTAATATAAAAATATTGTTTTTAGAGATTTTCAATTTAAAATACTTAAATTTTGGAATGCTTCCAGTTGAATGTTTTTTAATTCAGAAGAATACAATTTTTTTACTCTTCAGTTTCAATGCCTCTAATTAGAAATTTTTTAAGGCTCAGCATTAAATGGGGTAAAATTCTGCAAAGTAAAATTGTTAACTTTTGAAAGATTTACATTTTCTACTCGTGTCACAAAATTGTGGCTATTCGTACTGAAATTTCGTTATGCCTAACAATGGTCTAATTTTTAATTGTCGAACTGAAACGTTACAAATTTAAAATTCTATTGATTGATTATGCTTTTTTGTATTAAGTTTATTTCAATCCTGCCATCGAATCACGTTTTTAAAATATGGTTACTTTCTGCCACTTTTAACAAACATTTTTTGTTTCAAGTTTTTAAAGATGTTTCCTTTTACTTTCACCTTTTTTAAATTTAAGTCTTAAAATTTCATCAATTTTAAATTGACGTTTCGTGAAATATTCTAAATAGAAGCGTTGCAAATTGAACAATTTCAAATTGTGAAAACATTCATAAAAGGAACACATTCAGATTGAAAACGTTCATTTATTGAATAAATTCATATTGAATCCTTCAAAAATTGGACAATTTTAAGAATGAAGCGTTCAAAACTGAAATACTTTAAATTCAAATATTAAAAATGGGAAATTTTTAATTTTCAATGTGTCATAATTGAAGTCCAGCTATTTTCAAGGCTTTATTTTGAATTTCTATTTCCCCAAATTCAAAATTGGCCAATAATTAATTGAAATTGACACGTTAAAAATTACCGATTGCACCTTTTTAAATGAGATAATTTAAAATAAGTAGTGTCCAAAATTGATTAATTTCAAAATTAATACGTCATGATTGTATTATTTTATTTCAAATTGCATGTTCTAAAAGTTGAACCATTTCAAATTGAAAACGTTAACAAACAATTTTAAAGTTAAATATTAAAATTTGGAAAATTCCAAATTTATATTTTTTAATACTTTATATTGAATTTGTCGAATTTGAAATGCCCTAAATTTGAAATTGTTCATTTTTTATGGCTTCTATCTCAGAATTGTAAATTTTATGTTTCCCGCTTGGAAAATGTGGAAGTAGGTTCAATTTGTTTTTGAAATTTAAGTGCCCACTCTATGGAATTCTGTTTTCCTATGCATTTCTTATGTATTTCTAATATATTATCTTTTAAAATTTTAATTTCAGAAATGATGGACCTACCGAGAAAACTATTTACCTTCTTGGTATCTATTAATGAGCAGGAATTTGATATCCATAAGAGTGCAATTCAGGACATAAAACCGATTGTAAATTTGAAATCTTCAATAGAAAAAGCCAAGGCTCTATCTCGCTTAAAAAAATCTGAGCTCCTTGCCTGTATATTACATCCAAATTCGCAAATTAATCAGGCTCTACCGGTCAAAATCTTGGAACGGGAGGATTTAGTTTCTAAAGATCATCTGGACAAAATGCAATTAACAGCAGTCACGAAAATAATAAAATCATTCAATAGTGAATTGCCCAACATCTGTCTTGTGGAGGGATCAGCAGGCACTGGAAAGACGAATATTATTGTCAACACGATTCTACAGTTACTCTGTACACAAAAATTCAACATCGACAAAGAACGCTTGAGAATTCTGGTTTCCGCTTCCACAAACGTTGAGATGGACGAGATTATAATGAAACTCAAATCTGCACTTGAGTTTGCAAATATTGAAAAAGATGGTAAGAATTTTTAACTCCACTAAATAGAAAAAAAGAAATATTTTTTTAATGAAATTCCGTATCAGTATCAGTGAAAAAAATCAGGGTGTCTACCCTGCCTGGAAGACCTGAAAATGTCGGGGAATTTTTTTTAAAGTCAAGGAAATTTTTTGAGAGCGTGCAGTTTTTTTTTACATTGCAATATAAAATTGAATAACAGTGATTCTTCATTTTGTGAAAATAGCTTTATATTACTGTATTTAACTATTTTGTTCAAAATTAATTTTTTTTGTTTGAAAGTAATTTTTTTAACTAAAAATTTGACTACTTTATTTTTGGTTGAAAATTCATGTATTTTGTTGATAAATCGTCTTTTTGAGCAGAAAATTAATCTTTTTGGTCGAAAATTCATCTTTTTTCTTGAAAATTCAACAGTTTGCAATCTTTTCTCCCTCTTGACTGAAAAATCTTAGTTGAAAATTCGACTCATGTTTTGAAAAGCTGTCTTTTTGCTTGAATTCAACTGTTTTTAAATAACAATTTAAATCTTTTTCGGTTAAAATATCAATTACTACATTTTTTGTTTAGAAATAAACTTTTTGGGAACGAAAATTTAATTACTTGGTTGAAAGTTTTTCTCTTTGATTAAAAATCAGTTGTTTTGGTTGAAGATTCACCATTTTAATTGAAAATTGATTTCTTTGGTTGAAAAATGAGCTATTTTGTTGAAAATCAGTTTTTTCTTTGACTGAAAATTTAACTATTTCAGTTGTAATTTTAACTTTTTTGAAAATTTGTTGTTTTTTGGTTGAAAATTCATTTTTTTTTTACCAAAAATGTAACTACTCTAGTTGAATATTCCATCATTTTAGTTAAAAATTCATCTCTTTGGTCTTTTTTGGTAAAATTAATCTTCTTGGTTGATAATTTATCTTTTCAGTTGAAAATTTAATTATTCAGGTTATAGATTCATCATTTTAGTTGAAGAATCATCATTATTGATTAAATTCAGATTGCATCCTTCAAAATTGGGCAATTTCAAGGTTGAAAATTGGTTGAAATTTTTTGTTTTTTATTAAAAATATAACTACTATTCCAATTGAATATTCTGTCATGTAATTTATTGTTAGTCAAAAATTCTCTGTTTGGTTGAACAATAAATGTTTAAACTGAAAATTTAACTATTCAAATTTTGGTTGACAATTTATCTTTTTTAGTTGAAAATTCATGCATTTTGTTGAAATTTTTTTTTTTTTTGGTAGAAATTAATCTTGGTAATTTTAGTTTAAAATTCATCTCTTTTACTTAAAATTCAACTATTTCAGTTGAAAATTCATCATTTTAGTTTAAATTCATCAGTTTGGTTGAAAGCTAATTTTTTTAACTGAAAATTTAACTATTCCATTTTTTGTTTGAAAATTGATCTTTTTTAGTTCCAAATTTAAGTATTTGGTTGCAAATTTTTTAGTTTTTTTTTTTAGTTGAAAATTCGAGTAGTTCCGTTAAATATTCAACATTTTAGTTGAAAATTCATCTTTTTGGTTGAAATTAAAACTCTTTTATTAGAAATTCTTCTTTTTGGTTTAAAATACATCTATTCCAGGTGAGGATTCATTATTTTAGTTGAAAATTCATCACTTTTGTTAAAAATTTCTTTATTTTTTTGTGGTGGAAAATTAATTTTTTGAACTAAAAATTTAACTATTCCATTTTTGGCTGTAAACTGATCTTTTCTAGTTCAAAATTCCACTATTTGGTTGAAAATTGATCTTTTTTAGTTAAATATTCAACTATTTGGTTTAGAATTCTTAAATTTTGTTGAAAAATCGACTTTTTGGTAAAAAATTAAACTTTTTAATTGAAAATTCAACTATTTGGTTAAAAAATTAATTTATGTTGTTGAAAATGTTAGGAATTTTAAGCGGCTTAAATTGAATTTAAATATAGTAGCCACATTAATTTTACCTGAATATGTACTGAATTTTAAGTGTAAGTAGGTGAAATAAAAATTTGTTTGAATTATTTAAATGCATGGACTTTAGCAACAAATTCTAGAAATGATTTTTTATATTGCTAGTATTATTTAATTAATCGACGGTGCTAATATATTTAAAACTATCTTATAATAGAATTTGTCCAATGTTTCTAAATTAAACTTATTAATTGAATCCCTAAAAACGAAAAAAAAAATTATAATAAACTCGTGAAACTTTATACATATTCTCTGAGTCGATTGTTCAACAAAATTTGAAATTTGAATAGATTTAAGTAGAGATAATGAAAATTATTTACATTAAATTACACGAAGATGAATTAATGCTTTTGGCAAATTTTTCCTATGTATGTATCTTGAGATATATTTTTATAATTTAGTGATTTGATTACATTGCAGTAGTTAAAATGGTTATTGTTGGTCCGGATGAGGGAAGGCGTGAACGAACCAAAGAGTTGAACTTGAGCAATTTTGCTAGGAATCATGTTGAAAGTGATATACACAGGTACCAGGACACAATGGGTTTGAAGTCCATGGAGGAACAGGTTTGTTTGTAAATAGAAATAACTCTTCTCACATTTTTATTTTCTCAGAAAAAAATCTACTCTAAAGCAAAAATTCTCCAATTTTTAAATTAAAACTGCAGACTCCAATAAAAACATGTTTGAAAATTAAAAGGTTTTTGAAGACTTGAGAATTGAAGAATTTTAAATTTAAAGCTCATAATAAAATTGCTAGCAATGCAAACTTCACGAAAGAACATTATCGACGTAACAAAATTTCCGAATCTAAATTATTATTTTCAAACAAAAATTTTTGTTGAAAGAATTTTTTTTTTAAATTTTTAATAAAATAAATTGATATTAAAGACAGTTGTTTGAATTGTTTAGACTCGGAATTTTAAATTTCGGTAATATTATAAATTTCTGTTATTATTTAATTTTCAATATGATTTTTAATACCATATTGATCTTCCTAAAATTAGAAATTAAGAATTAACAAAAGTTGAGAATCTTTTAAACTCAAGCAAATACTTGACTGCTTTTTATTTTTTTAAATTTTCTACTAGAATACTTTTAGAAGTGAAAAACATCATTTACATTTCAAAATTTCCTCTCGTTTCATTACTTTACTATGTTCTTCAAAGAAAAAAATCTCGCAAATATCATGGAAACTACTTTGATTCTTTTAGGCTGCATTTTTAACGGAACAAATGAATATCCTTACTAAAAAGTTTGAAATGACAAAGTGTGTTCACGTAGCACTACAAATGAGCCTTATCAAAATGTATTACGACATTGGAAGAAGTGGAAGAAAGGTAAGGAGAATCACTTCAGCAAACATTAAAATAAATAGAAAAGTGGATAAAAGACTAATTAAAATTTTTTTAGGTAAAGAAGATGACAGTTCAAGAAAAGAGAGAACTTCTGGAAGTTGCAGAAAAAACATTTTTGGCAGGCGCAAACTTAATTTTCTGCAGTATTCCGAATCTTGGCTGCTCTGTGATGGAGAATCTTAGGTAAATATTTGTCTAGACTTTTTAATTTGATAAAGATTAAGTTAATTTTTTTTAATTCGTTATGTTCTTATGTTTAATTGTTTTAATTGATTTTGAAATGTTTTTAATGCATCCAATTTCGATTTAAAGTGTTTGTAACATTTAAGTAACGCTTTTAAATCCAATTTTACATTATTATACCATTAAGCCATTTCCCTTTCGGGGTAGGCGTGACTTGCTCGGTTGGAAAATAGTATTGGGTATATGGGTGTATTGGTATAGAGTATATAGGTACAAGTTAGATAGGTATATAGGTGTAAAGTAGATAGGTATATAGGTGTTAGGTATATATGTTTTAGATTGATCTGGAATTCTCGTGTCATTTATTCAAATGACACGTTTATTCCGCAACACTGCTCCGACCCAGGCTGCTGATCAATCTCTCTAGCGATCACCCCAAGTGAAGAGCCTCACAAAATTGTTATGTATGGTTCCCCACTTGGGCCCATTAGAATCCAAGGTCTTTGTTTCAGGCTTCATTCATTCTATTGTCACTCTGTTTACAAACTATTTGTCGCCACACTTTTCTGTCCTGGCATACTACTCTAGCTTCCTTCACGTCCATGCATTTTTTCATGCAAGCTCTTGTGTTTCTATGGCTTCTTACGTCTCTTCGGATTAATGTCTCATTTACCGATTCTAACCATTCTTTCGGCGGTCTACCTCTAGGCATTCTGCCATTTACTTTACCTTTGTACACTTGTTTGGTCAGACGCTCATCTTTCATTCTTTCAAGATGACCGAACCATCTTAACTGATTTCTTTCCCATGTGTCAACTATTGTCTCTTTTGCACCACATTCTTTGAGGATTGTCTCGTTTCGGACTTTATCCATCAGTGTTTTCCCGCATATTATGCGCAGAGGTCTCATGCCGATCGCGTTAATTTTACTCCTGTCCTTTTCTTGACATGTCCATGTTTCGCTACCGTATAGTACAGTCGGTACGAATATAGAATTATGTATGGCCATTTTAGCTTTTTTTGATATGTTTTTATTTGTTAGGATGGACCCTGCTCTACCGATAACCTGTTTACCCTTATTTATGCGCCTATCTAACTCCCCATCTATTTTTCCGTCGCTAGTGAATAGACTACCTAGGTATACGTATTTGTCAACTTGTTCTAATCTCTCATCATTTAGGACAATGTTGCACATTGTTTTCTCACTCTTTCCCTCAAACACCATGATTTTTGTTTTATTTGCGTTAATTTTGAGTCCCATGTCCCTCATGCTTGTATGAAGTTTATTCAACATTCTTTGCAAGTCCTCGACTGATTCTGCCATAACAATCTTGTCATCTGCGAAAGCTAACCCACGTACCTTAACTGTTTGGAGATCTACACCTTTTTCGTCGAAGAGTGCAGTTCTTAGACACTTATCCATGAATACGATAAATAGCCACGAGGACATAACGCATCCTTGTTTCACGCCTTGCGTAATATCGAACCAGTCACTCAGTTTCCCGTTTACCCTTACGCTCGCTTTACTACCTGTATATATTGTTTTTTTTTTGTTTTTGTTTTGTTTTTATTGCTTGCAGGAGCCCTCCATTTACTCCGTACTCTTTAAGAACTTCCCAAAGTTTACTTCTATTTACCGTGTCAAATGCTTTTTCTAGGTCAATAAATGCACAGAAAACTTTCTTTCCTACTCTCAAGCTTTTTTCTGTGATCTGTCTTAGGCTAAATATCTGATCAGTACATGATCTTCCTGGCATAAATCCACTTTGGACTTCCCATATTTTTTCTTCTGTGATTTCCATTACCCTACGAATAAGTATTTTTGAGTATATTTTACTTACGGTACTTAGTAGGCTGATACCTCTGTAATTGCTGCAGTTGCTTTTGTCTCCCTTTCTTTTGTATATTGGTACGATAATCGCTTTTCTCCAATCTTCTGGGACTTTTCCTGTCTCGATACACAAATTTATCAATTCGCACAACCTGTGAGGCATGTACTCGCCACTGTATTTAAGCATTTCAGCGCTAATACTGTCTGCACCAGCAGCCTTACCGTTTTTCAGGTTCTTTATTATGTCTCTGACCTCAGTGACACAGACTTTCTCAATTGGGTTTTCTAATGCATTATGTTCTTTGTCGCAGTTTTGTTGTCCTATATCTTCACCTTCTAATAGTTCTTTAAAAGAGTCTTTTAAAGCGTTTACTATCCCGTCTATATCATATAGCATTTCACCTTTGCTGTTTCTCATGCTGGCAAACTCTGTACTTTTACTTTCCTTCAACTGTAATAATTAATAATTCATAATCAATCATTTTTTTAGTTTTAAACGTTTACAATCATTTTTAATTTGTACATCTGCAACATATAGAAATTTGAAAACCCTAATGTTACAATTTTCTGATTGACAAGTGTCAAATTTAAATGGCATCTTGCACGCATCAAATTTAAAGTCAAACAAATTTAAATGTTTTAATTTAGAGTTGTCAATTTGGTTCCATATTTCAATTGAAAACTAGTTCAGTGTTAAACACTTAAGCTTTGCAAATGTTTAATTAATTAATATGAAAAAGCACTGTTTTCAAAATCATTTAAGTAAAGGTAAACAAAATTATGACAATTTTTTCTTTTAACTAGTTATTTGTACCCGCCAATATTCGAAAGTATACGTGAATTAAAAAAATAGGCCAAATACCTTTAATGAATTCACGAACACAGGCTTAAATTTGATGTATTTTGGAATTTTTCGGGTAAATTTAAATATTATGTAATATAGACTCTAAAATCTATCTATGTAAAATCCAAATAAAAATGTTTTTTCATTTTCAAAAGTAGGTTTATATTACTAGATTTAACTATTTAGTTGATAATTCGTTATTTTTAAATTAATTTTTTAACTGAAAATTTATCCTTTTTAGTTGAAAATTCAACTATTTGGTTTACCATTCATTTTTTGATTGAAAATTTGTCCTTTTTGGTAGAAAATTTTATCTTTTTGGTTGAAAAATAATCTTTTTATTTGAAAATTCAACAATTTAGTTGAATTTTTTTTTCTCTCCTGTCTGAAAAATCTTTTTTATTTGCAAATTCAACTTTTGTTAATATTTTGTATTTTTTGGTTAAAATATCAAATATTACATTTTTCGTTGAGAATTCATCTTTTTTGGTTGAAAACTCAACTTCTTGGTTGAAAGTTTAACTCTTTTCAGACCTCACATACCGGTCCCTGTATCCCCTATTGTACCCTATGTTCAGTTAAGGTCTCTAAAATACCCCATTTTCAAGATTTAGTCCCTATGGTACCCTATGTGCAGCCTATAATGTAACTTTCAATAATGTCACTTTTCTTTCAATAAATTAACTCATGAGTTAATCACTATTCAATTCAGGTCTATACCTATTTCTAAAGTGTCTTGAATTCTTTTGAAATATTTCAAGGTATTATTAAAGATTCCTAGAAATTTTAAATATATTTCAATAATGTGAAGGGATTTTTAAGATTTTAGGGTATTTTTTAAAACTTCTAAGGTATTTTCAAGAGCTTTTAATTTGAAATATTTTAGTGAATTTTAATAAATTTTCCAGGATTTCAGGAAATATCATCATAGAATTTCACGGGATTTTATAATACTTTAGTGGATTTCAAAACATTTATTCACGAGAAGGGAGTTATTTTGTGGGGTTTCAAAGGATTTAAAATATTTCAGAGAATCTTAAAAGATTCCAAGGAATTTTTTGTTGATTTCAATGATTTGAAGGGATTTCAAAGCGATTGATATATTTTAGGAAATATCGTCATAAAACTTCACGGAATTTCATGATATTTCAGTGAATTTCAAAGAAATTATTCACGATAAGTGAGGTATTTTGTAGGGTTTCAAAGATTTGAAGAGATTTTACATTATTTTTTGGAATTATTTGAATTTTTTAATTCACTTGAATTTTTCTACATTTACTAAATTCTGATTAATTCAATGGATTTTTTTGAATTTTTCAAAGTTTTTATTTAATTTATCCTGAGGATCAGTTGATAAAATGATCGAAGGTTTTGAAATATTTTAATGTATTTTTTTAAATTCCTTGGCATTTTCAAGAGCTTTACAAAATTTCAAGGGATGCCCAACGTTTTTTAAATATTTTAGAGTGTTTTAAAAGATTCCAAGGCATTTTCAAGAGCTTTAAACAATATCAAGGTATTTCTAAGAGTTTTAATAATTTTAAGGGATTAAAAATATTTGCATGCGGTTTTAAAGAATTTCGGAAGATATGGAAGGATTTTACCGGACCTATAACGTTTTAAAATATTTTAAAAGATTCTAAGGGGTATTCTAAGATTTCCTAAGGATTTCAATGATTTTAAGGAATTTTAAAAGCTCGCAAGGTATTTTAATAAATTTTTCACGATTTCTGGAAATATCAAAATTCATAGAATTTCACAGGATATTAAAATATTTTAATGGATTTCAAAGAATTCATTCACAAGAAGTGAGGGATTTCGTATGGTTTCAAAGATTTCAAGAGACTTTCAAATATTGTTTGCAATTCATTTGAAATTCGCGCTAAATTCTTATTAATTTATCCTGAATTCTTTTTAATTCTTTTGAAATCTTCTACATTCTACTCAATTCAGTGCATTTTTAAAAGGTTTTTGTTTAATTCATGTTGAAGTCTTAAGACTCACTTTAAATTCTTAGACATTTCATCAAATTCTTTTAAATTCTCTTTGAATTTTTTCAATTTACTTGAATTCTTATAAATTCACTCAATTCTATTTAATTCAATGGATTTTTTTAATTTTCAAAAGTTTTTATTTAATTGATTCTAAATTCTTTTAACTTTACCTTGAATTCTCAGGCATTTCATCAAATTCTTTTGAATTCCCTTGAATTTTTCTAAGCTCGTTTCAAACTTACTGAATTCAATGAAGTTTTTCATATTTTCAAATTGTTATCAATTCGTTTGAATTTTTTTTAATTCACCTTGTATTTTTATGAATTTCATCGAATTCTTCTCGTTTACCTTAAATTCCTCTAAATTAATGCCAAGTTTACGGAAATCAATGGAATTTTTTTATTTTAAAAAAATTTTCCAATTCATTTGAATTCTTTTTGAATTTAACTTGAATTGTTTTGAAATCTTATTAATTTATGCTGATTTGTTACTTATCGAGCGCGGAAAAAGTACCCTATGAGCGTGACAAAAAGTAAAAATTTAAGAATTTTAAATTAGATTAAAATCAAATTCAAACTCCTATTTAACATCCAATACTCAAGTTAACGTATAGAATTCCTGAAAATAAAACAAGAATCCAACGACAAAATTTGGGCAATCACCATAAAATGCTCCTATTGTAATTTTAAGAAAAAAAAATTTTTCTTTGGATAAAAATTTTTTTATCGTTTTATCTTTCGTCTTTTTTCTTTTTATTATTATCAAATCACAATATAAAAACATTTATAATATTTACCAACGTTTGGGTGCTCAAAAAGTGTGACAAAAAGTACCCTTTTGTCCCTATATGTTATCCCATAGGGACTGTGCAGCCTGTCCCAATATTTGGCCGCGGTTTTTACCCTCGTTTCGATTATGGGTCATTTTGGAGACAGATTTCACTTTTTTGTATTGTTTATTTTTTTCTCTCATTTGGTTATTTCTCAAGTTATTAAAATTTTTGAAAATAGTTATTTCGGGAATTCTTGAAAATTTGTTGATTTTTTCAGAAAGAGGACTTGAGTACCTACCCTTTTTAATAGCTCAAAAAATTCGTTATTTTTGACGTATATATAGCCGTTTTCGATACTTAAAATGTTTGAAAATTTTTATTTTAGGATTACAAATTTTGTTGTTGAATTTTTCAAAAAGAGAATTGGCAGGACATCTCGTTTTTTGATAACCATAAATTTGGTTATTTTTTAAACATTTTTAACATTTTTGAAAGTTTTAATTTACTGAATGTTTTTGACAATTGATTGATTTCTTTGAAAAGAGCACTGGGTGTGCATGCCCTTTTTTAATAACTTTTTAAATAAAATTTTAATTTCAAAATTTTTAGTAATTTCTTCAATTATTCTGAAAGAGAACCTACAGTACACCCCCTTTTTTAGTAAACCCTTACATTGTCTAGAATGTACTGTAAATATCTACCAATCAGTCGTATTATCTCTCTTGAAATTTCTAATTTTAAAATAGGTAATACAATTTTTTGTTTTTTGTTTAAACAGCGAAAAACACACAGTGGGTGTTTGTATAGTAGACGAGGCAGCACAAATTTTAGAATTGGACACACTGAAAGTCTTACCTTTCAAAGAGAAGACTTTAGTATTACTAGGCGACATCTGCAAAAACCCAACGAATCACGATAATGTGCCTGTGAGATTTTATCGCCTATAATTTTTGTTATCTACTCAATACCAACTTTACCGTTTTAATACAAATACATTTTTCTTTGCAGAGATTGCGGAACACGGGATATGGATGTTCCTTGTTTTCTCGAATCGAGAACAGCTATGGGCCAAATGAGAAGTCTCCAGTCCTGAGATTAATCACTCAGTATAGGATATCGGTCCCGATAGAAGAATGGCTAATTAATTCAAGAATTTTCGGGATGAATTCTTTAAGAAACCTGGTGCATCAGAACATGCAATTTCCATTGCATCCTTTGCGAATTTTTAATTTGAGTTACACAGAAGATTTTGTGGACAATGAGGCTGTTTTTGCCTCAAGATTGATACACTGTATCGTGAGTTTCGGAGACTTGCGGAGAATGGAGAGGAATATTTCGATGGGAGTTGTAATCTCAGACATTGATGCCAAGGAACGCGTTGAGCAAGAAATTAAAAATACGTGAGAAAATTATTCCTTTGTTAAAGCATAACTTTTAATCAGTTTCTAAGTTAGTTTGAGGAACCTTGAATTTCTTCAGATCAGGAAGATTATACTGCAATTCTTAAAAAAAAAAGAAACACCTTTTTTTGCAGAATGGAAGAGATCGTTCCAGGGAAAGCTCAGATATTCAATATTGAAGTAGACACCATCGATGGATTTGTCAACCACGAAAAGGACATCATTCTTGCATCTTGCATTCGAAATAGACACCTCACCAGCCGGGCTGGATTTCAACGGTTCTACTGCACACTGACCAGGGCAAAATATTGTCTAATAATCTACGGTAGATTTGCAAAGATTTCCAAATTCAAGGTAATTCTGAAACGTTCCATTTTTCAGTTAAGAAAATAACTTTTAGCTTTTAATTTAGAAAAGGTCCCTTTAATTGGTGAAAAAAACTTGTAATTTAAAAGCACCTGGCCGAGAAACGGGAAATAAATCGGGAAATGACCAGGAATTTCATTGAGTGACCGGGATTTTTTTTCTCGATTTTACTAAAGTGCAATTACCTAGAAAACCTGGAGAATCTGGAATTGTCAGGAAATTTTGATGTACCTGGCCTAACCTGGAAATGTCAGGGAATGTTTTTTAAAGTCAGGGAATTTTTTCGAGCGCATGTTTAATTTTTTGTTGTTGTAATTTCAATATAAAAATGGGGTCGTTGCATGAATTTCAGGTAATATATTTTTTAAATACTGCATAACATTCTGAACATTTTGGTGCATTAAAAAAAAATTTTGAAAACTTCATTGTGGAGAAAAATAATGTTTAAGAAAAGTATTGAAATCCCTATTCAAAAGCTCTGTGACCTTGAAACGTCACTTCCCAAAAAGCGCGTAACCAATCAGAATAATGATCTATTGACTAATGAAAGTATCTAGCAGACAGCTGGCGAAAATTCAATTTACAATTTCTAACAGAGATATTTATTTACTTATAATTGTCGAGAAGCAATACAATTTTGCTTAAAATATAAAACCCTAAAAAAGATAGTAATGAATAATATAATTCAAGTGCGTGAGAATGAAATGTTTCCAAAGATAACCTCAATTTGAATATCTTTTACAATAGGTTATGTTTACTGTTTACCCATTCAGTCGCTAGCGGCCATATTATATTCCATCACCAACCGGACAACCGCGCTAATCAGAATGAAGTACTTCCTGCAAAGTACTTCCCGCAAAAATTCAAAAAATATACTTTTTAAACATTAAAAAAAATATTTAAACTTGATTTAAAAAAACTTTCCTTCCGCAGTTACATTATTTGTTTGGTGTTCTTTTAATTTTACTAGGAAAAAAAATTATTTGAAAATATGCAACAACCCCATTGAATAACAATGATTCTTTATTTGTAAAAGCAGCTTTGTACTATTGTATTTAACTATGCCTGTTGAATATTCCATCATTTTAGTTAAAAATTCGTCTCTGGTTGAATATTAATTTTTTAACTAAAAATTTAATTATTCAAATTTTGGTTGAAAAATGATCTTTTTTAGTTCAGAATGCGTATTTTTTGGTAGAAATTAATCTTCCTGGTTGAAAATTCAATTGTTCTAATTAATGATTCGTCATTCTAGTTGAAATTCATCTTCTTGGTTTAAAGTGCAACTATTCTAGTAGAAGTTCATCATTTTAGTTGATAATTCATCACTTTGTTTGAAATTGATCTATTTCAGTTTCAAATTCATCATTTTAGTTGAAAATTCGACCGTTTTATTGAAAAATAATTTTTTTAACTGAAAATTCAACTATTTCATTTCTGGTTGAAAATTGATATTTTTTAGTTCGAAATTCAGGTATTCGGTTGAAAATTGAAAAGTATTTTAGTTAAATATTCATAATTTTAGTTGAAAATTCGCCTTATTGGATGAAAATTCAAATATTCCACATAAATATTCACCATTTTAGTTGAAAATTCATCTCTTTGGTTGAAAAATTATCTTTTTTAGTTGAAAATTCGTATTTTTGTAGAAATTAATCTTCTTGGTTGAAAATTCATCTTTTTGATTTAATATTCAACTATTCCAGTAAAGATTCATCATTTAAGTTGAAAATTCATCACTTTGTTGGAAAATGTAACTATTTTATAGAATTTATTTTTCAACTGAAACTGTAACTTTTGATTGAATATTCCATCATATTAGTTAAATTCATCATTTTAATCAAAAATTCATCAGTTTGGTTGAAAATTTATCTTTTTGATTTGAAATTTCAAGTATTTCAGTTAAATATTCTTCATTGATGTTGAAAATTTGCCTTTTTGGATTAAAATTCAAGTACTCCACTCAAATATTCATCCTTTTAGTTTAAAATTCATCTTTTTTGTTTAAAATTCAAATATTCCACTTAAAGATTCATCATTTTAATTTAAAATTCATCAGTTAATTAAAAAAAAAATTTTTTACGAAAATTTAACTATTCCATTTTTGGTTGAAAATTGAATTTTTTAGTTCAGAATTCAACTATTGGATTGAAATATGTTTTTTTTTTTAGTGGAAAATTCAATTATTTTGTTGAAAATGCATGTATTTGATTAAAACTCGTCGTTTTGGTAAAGAATTATTCTTCTTGTTTGAAAAATCATCTTTTTGGTTGAAAATCCAAGTACTCCAGTTAAATATTCATAATTATAGTTGAAAATTCGACTGTTTGGTTGAAAATAAAAATCTTTGATTGAAAGCTAAACTCTTTTGTTAAAAATTCATCTATTCCAGTTGCGGATTCATCATTTTAGTTGAAAATAAAAAAATATTTACCGTCTCAAAAATTCTCTTTGTAAAAATTAAAAGTGTGTTGGCAAGTATGTTATTACTCTCAGTTTTTTATCACGAAGTTTTGAGGTGTTTCATCCAAATATTAAAAAAAAATTTAACAGATGTAATTATTTTCTGAATCTGTAAACGTAAATGAAAGTGAAATAAATCGTTTTAAAACATAATGCACTAGCGCCACTTGTGGTATTTTTATTGTGGAGACGACAATTTGTTAACATTTAAAATTTGTTAACTTTATTAATTGAGATTAAATTTTTTTTCTTTTTAAAAGGTTGAAAGCTATCTAAGTTTGAATAAAATGAGCCCATGGTCAATTTCTAAAGAAGCTATTGCAAAAATAGTGCAAATTGTAGCGTTTTCGTAAATTTAATATAAAATCTGAAATGATAAACATTTTTTAATGTACTTAAATTGATTTTGAAGGTAAATTTCTAAATAATCATAGTAACTTATCAACATAATTGTTCCATTTTTTTCTTGCGTTGTGCAAGAAGATGAACTTTGAATACACAAGTTAAAAGAATTTGAAGGAAGAATAATAATAAAAATCAAATAAATATATATTTTAAAGAATTTTAATAGAAAATTCACGATTACTTATTTGATATATTTTAAAAAAATGTGTTTCTCAGCAGACAAAAAAAATATTAAAATTTTCCCATATTTTTTATTCCAACTTTAACTTAACTTTAACTTTAATTTGCTTGAATTTAGTTGAAATGCCTTTGAATTCCTTCATGAATATAATTCCATTCCATTCTTTACTTCTCTTTAATTCCACCAAAAATACTGTGAATATATATTTAAGTTTACCTTTGTTCCGATAAAATTATCTTGAGTTCCGTTGAATTTTACTGAATTTCCACATTTAATTCAACGAAAGTCACATTTCATTCAACTGAATTCTCTTGTATGCTGTTGATAATGTTTTTGAATCCCCTTGTGAATTCCATTGAATTCCATCAATTTTCGTCAAATTGCAATAAAGTGAGAGTCAAAGGCTAAATTTTAATGAAGTTTAATCAATGACTAATTTTTCATTTAATTTTTATATTTTACTTTTCAGCAACCTTGCGAGTGGCATCAACTTATTGACTTTACAAGGAACGTCGTCAGTGTGAGTGCTTATGCTGAAAGCACCGAACTAAGAAGAGATCTCATCAGATAATTTAATTTCACTATATAGTCTGATATTATTTTAGAAATGCGCTTCTTTAAGAATCGATTTACAGTGAAAACATCGTCATCATTGGTACATCCTTTGTACATATAGATTTTAAGTAGGACGTCTACTTCCAAAAAAAAAGAAAATATTTTTTTATGCTGATTGTTAGGAGAGATTTTATAAATAGAGAAAATATGAAATGACAGGTTAATTTCTATGTTCGATGTATCAGCAATAATATATTGTGCATTCCCCAGTTTTTTGGAATAAATACGTTTTTTTTACTGTTTCGTGTCTGAGCCTTCTTATTTATTTTGGTTGTGAATGATTAATTCAAAAAGGCAAACTATAGATTGTTGTAATTAACAACTAGAATTTTAGGGGAATTTGGTATTTGCTCTTGACCTCTAGTTTTTTCTGGTAATCTTAATATGGTAATTTCTAGTGTTTTCTGGAGTCATCGGAAAACTTGTGCATCTCCATATTTCAGATTTTCTTTGTTTTTGGCTTTTTGATTCGATCAACAAGCCAAATATTTCCAGCTCGGCGCTATTTGTCCGATCATTTCCTGTTTTTGCATTGTAAGGTAAGCAATGGGACTAAAGTCGAAGCCTCTCTCTTCTTTGGATTGCAGCTCGCTCAACAAAATCGGAATTGTTTAATAAAAAGAATCTGAAAGCTTAAAGTCTTCCGAATTCAACGATAGGATCACTTTTATCCTAAACTATTTTTGTCAATCGTAAGAGGGCAAAATATTCCAAAAAACAGAGTTTTTCGGCCTCCTTTTTCAATCGTCGACTTTTCATCTGTTCCCAGAACGAGGTCGACGTTAGGAAAAATCTAAAAAAATTCACAGCTATTCTTTCAACATTCTTTACTGCAATACATTTTTCAAAATTCTAAAATTTTAAATAATTTAGTTTTTACGCGGATTTATTTACAAATACATAATCGTGAGATCGAATGAAGATGGGAAGACGTTTGTTTAATGGCTCCAAATGTGCAGTTTTGTGATGCGAGTGCAGTTCAATAATTAAATTTATGATAAAGTCATTTTTACGCAAGAAATATTTTGAATATTTCTGACTTTAATCAGTGCTGGCATGTGGGCGGCACAGCGGGACAAGTGGTAGATAAATACTCTTTCGATGAATAGATGTATGGCCAGGATGTGACAACAGAGTTATTATTTTCATCGAAAGGGTACTTTTTGTACCACTTGTCCCGCTGTGCCGCCCACATGCCAGCACTGATTAAAGTCAGAAATATTCAAAATTATATTTCTTACGTAAGAATGATTTTATCATAAAATTAAGTAATTAAACTGCACTCTCATCAAAAAACTGCACATTTGGAGCCATTAAGCGGCTTCTTATCTTCACTTGCTCTCAAGATAAAGTATTTGTGATTAAATCTCAGTAAAAAGTAAATTGTTAAATATTTCAGAATTTAAAAAAATGTATTATCGAAAAACCCTGTTTTTTTTTATAAAAGTGATCATATCGTTGAATTTCGAAGTGAATCAAAAGGTCATGCAATAACCCTGACAAAGTTAAATATGTCTTAGATTTTGATTTGAATAAAAAGTTAAATATTATCTTTAAAATTAATTTCTGATAACATAATAAATAACATTGATAATAAAATACAAAAAGAATTTCCTGCGAAGACAAATTTGAATAGTATAAAGTTCAAATTAACCAATTCTCATTACGCTTTTGAATATAATGGATAAAATGTATTTCAAATTGAATTGAATTTATATTTAAAAATTGTTATTTAATAATAAATGAAGAACATAAAAAATAATTGCTCTCTTTTATCAATATATATGCGTATAAGAGTCTTTCAAACAAAGGTGTTATAAAATATTGATTCTACTTAAACATCTTGAACGTTTTATAAAATTATAATTTATAGTTGTTCATCTGAAAAATATAATTTCAAATGTTACTGATTGAATAAATTATTTTTTATGTTCTTATTATATTACATGCCTTATAAATATAAATTAAGTTTATAATTTCAATTACATTATATTCAAAAGTGTAAGTATACTCTCTAAACACTGAAATAGTATGTTTAAACTTATATACTATTACATTTTTTTCAGAAAATTCTTTTTATATTTTATTATAAATATTATTTATTTTGTTTTCAGAAATAAAAAGTATCATATTTAACTTTTTATTCAAATCTTATATTATTCCATGACCTTTTGATTCATATTTCCCTTTAGTATTCGTGGAAATCGCTTGGAAAACTATTTTGAAATATGAAATGAGTAACATTGTTTTAATTTCAATAATTTTTTTCACTAAAATAACATTTTGTTTCCTAAAAAATTAAAAAAAAGTGGTCTGTTCCCATTGCTTACAATGCAAAAACAGGGAGTGATTGCCGATTGTCACGACCTGACTTGAGCGCATTCTGTGAATTTATTTGAAACTAAATTCCTTAATCGATTATTTTACGCGGTTTTAATTAAATCTTCTAATCGCCGTCTTATGAAAATAAGAAATCGGGTGAATTTACGAGAATAAAATTAACTCAGCCAGGTAACATTTATTGAAGTAGGTTTACAAGAAGAACTTGAAAGTTGAATAAGTCCGAGACCGAATTTAAGCTTTGCGTTAGAGAAACGAACTTTCCGAAAGAAGAATGCAAATCAATCTGACGATCATGTGTGAAAAAGCTGTTCTCTGGACCTCTCTGAAGATTTTCCCACCCTAGAACCCGGGACTCTTGGGCGTTTACTTATCAACTCATTGGTGGAAATCATCTCCCAGAATTAGTTTTGACTGCTTAATTGGTTCGTGGTTTCCCCAATTTTGGTTGCGTAGGCGGATCCACTTACGGCCCCTTCTTGGCGCTTTTCTCGAGCCAACGCACCCCATCAAGGAGAGTGCAGTCATATCACCCTGTCACATAAATTATACCGTACTTGAACTTGAGGTCTAGCTAGCCTTTTCACACATGCCCCGTCGCCGAGACTTTTGGGTCTTTTATTGTTATTAGCATATCAAATTTCAAATTCAGAGGAGACATTCTAGAGTATGGTTTTCTTTAGTCGGCTATTAAAATGTCAAAAGTTTGTTTTCAATTTACTCTGGGAATTAAATAACGAATGCTTTCGAATTTTTATGTGATATTTCAAAAAAAGGGAGAAATGTTTGCCTCTAATATATCTAGTCGTAAAAATGGTTCTCAGACTTAGAACAGAAATTGGTAATTAATACTAAAGTGATTTTTCTCTCGAGCATAGTTATCTAAAATATAAATCACTATAATTTACTTTTACTCTCTAGCTATCTTTCGAGTTCTGTATATAATTTCTAGCCCTTGTAATAAAGTGATATTTATAACTAAAATAATGACATAAAACGTGAGACTTTTCCTCTAAGTTTCTTGACGATTTGTAGAGCTGTAAAATAAATCTTAAAGCTAATTATTTATGAGGCGAGACTAGTTTTTGAGTTCAAGTGCATTTTAAGAACGTTTCAAGATTATAAAATAACCCAGACCTAGGCTCGCTGTCTCATGAAATAGAAATTCTTATCATTAATTTTATTCTAAAGTCTCCTTATTGGATCTACAATTCTGCCATATTAATCTAGTTTATTAAAGTTCGATTTCAGTTTAGATTTGAATTTGCCACGTGACCATAAAAGAATGACTAACGTGTAGAAGGGTGAAAGGCTGGTTTGCGGATAAGCTTTTAGTATGTTCGCTCTCCGCTAAAAAGATGAGCGCACAGGTGCGATCATCACACGATGGGATAACTAGCACCACGTGTGGAAACAATAGGAACTAATCAACTTAGAACACTAAGGTATCGTCATCTTGTTTTCAGATGCACAGGGTGGTCTCAGAAATATTGAATGGCATCTCTATCTAGAGGTAAGTTTGTTCTTTTTTTATGTTTTTGTAAACAAGATTTTACTTGTGCTGATTGACATTTATGACTTTCTACTTTTTTACCTATAAGCATTGAAATAATTCAAATAATGAATAACCGAATGCCTTATTTTTTAGCAAAATGTAATTTTAGGTTAGAGAAACTGATATTTTTATATTTTTTAGAAAATAATAAAAATTCTTTTACTATTTTTCTATGAAAAAATGTACGTTTACCCAAAAATGAAAGAAAATGTAGTCACAGTTTTGAGCTTTTCAAGATATTTGATAAAGTTGATAACTGAATTTCATAAATTCTTGTCAGCAATTTAGATATATATTTTTTTTTGAATTCCTCATAAAATTTCCAAAAACTCTAGCTTTTACTACAGGGTGACCAAACGTCCTGATTTTTTATCGCTGTTCTGATTTGTTATGCTATGTGTTTTTGTCCCCTATTCGTACTGAAAAAATCTGGCTACTCGTACTGAAATTTTGGTACACGTAGCCACGGCTATTTTATTATTTTGTTTAAAATTCAAGAATTTTGATAAAAACAAAATGTCAATCTTTTTGGTTGGAAATTCAATTGTTTCATTTAAATCCGTCTTTTTGGGTTGAAGATTCAACTATTTGGCCTGACATTAACTTTTTTATTGGAAACTCATATTTTTGGTTTGAAACTTCAACTTTTTTGCAGAATATTCGCCTTTTTGGAATGAAAATTCTACATTTTTTATCTTTTTTTAGTAATGACTGAAAAATCGTTCTGGTTTAAAAATGAGTTTTTTTGTTTTGTTTGAAAATTCATGTTGTGTAGAAATTTCATCTCTTTTTGGTTAAAAATGAATCTGCTGTTAAAAATTTCACATTTTAATTGAAAATTAATTTCTTGGGTTAAAAATTTGTCTATTTTGTTGAAAATTCATATATTTGGTTACATATTTATCTTTTTTGATAGAAAGTTAATTTTATTGCTTGAAAATGTATCTGCTTGGTTGGACTTCTTGGTTGGAAAAGTCAGGAAAAGTTACGGAATTTAGAAATTGGTGCTTTGTAGCAACCCTATTTTTTAAATAACGCATGTTCAGTTACATTGTATTAGGGGTGGGGGAAATTAGAGGTTGAAGTGGGTGAGTAGTAGGGTAATGTCCTTATTTTCCGGCCAAGAATCGGGTCACCCTAACTGTCTACGTATACGGTTTCCTTCATTTTTGTTTGAAAATTTAAACTTTAATTGTTAATTAAATTATTAATATTTTAGTTTATAACTTTCATACTTTCATACGCTTTAATTTGAATAAAAAATTCCATTTTTATTAGGCAAAATACACTCAACTTTGAGTTTTAATAATCATAATGGTATTTATTAAAGGTTCTATGGAATAAAAAAATCCTCAAAAGGAAAAACGATCAGGATGAATCAAAATAATCAGCCCTTTATCGTGAGTATAGTAGCACCAAACTTGGCTACAGTCTCGAGTGAGGACCCGGTATTTACCAAAGATCAAGAGGATGCCCTGGAACAATATCTACAAGTTTTTTACACTAAGACTAATTATGGTATCGATGGGCCAGGAGTTCGGAAATTAGCATACGAAATAGCCATTCTGAATAATTTAAATATTCCAAATTCGTGGAAATCGCCTCGGATGGCCACCGAAAAATGGCTGCAAGAATACCAATATCGCCGACACCTAGCGCGTGTTACGTAGTAAGAATTGATCAATATTATTATATTTTAGATAACATACTTTTATTATGTAAAAACAATTTTAAGATGGTAAATATATATGTTTAATATAAGACTAATTTTGTTAATTGAATGTTAATGAAGCTGATTCTAAAGAGAATTCCTGCAATAAATCTTGTTTCTTTCCTCCACCTAAAAATGACGAGATTGAATTTTTGTGCATATTATTAATTATTAGTTTATGAAAACTTTTTTTTATAAATTTCTAGTACAATAAATTTAACCTATTTAAATTAAAAAAAAGAGTTTTTCTACGATACATTACTCGTTTGGTGTATTTTATAACAAATTATTTATTTTAATGTATCGTTATTAATTATGAGAAATAATAAGAAACAATTCAAGTTGGATAGTTTGAAAAAGATATCGTTTAAATTATGAATTTCATGTTGAGGCAAAACTTTTTTTAAATATTATTTTCGTAAAAAATTATTGTTCACAATAAGAATTTATGGATATTATTTTATATTTTTCAAAAGCTATTCAGGACAAACGCTGTTCCTACACTAATATATTGTACACAAAGTATACTGATTATATTTCTCCTACACAACGTATTTTCTACACAGAATTAAATATTTTTATATTTTTCCTACACAAAATATTTTCTACATAGAATATATTCTACACATAATTAAATAGTAATTATTTTGTTCTAAAAATATTCTCAAAACATTGTACACCAAACTATTATATCCAATATATTTTCTTAATAAAATATTAAAACCTGTAAATCAAATATTTTCTACACAAAGTATGGTATATATGCTACATGTAATGAAATAATTATTCTTTTTACCTAAATATTGTTCCTGCTCTATGGAAAATATTTATACAATATATTATTTCATTTATTTATTATACTATATTTAAATATTCTGCAGAAAAGTATTAGGTGTAAAACTTGTTCTACACAAAACGTGATACACAAATTATTCACACGGGGAATATAAAAGCAGACTTCACAGTGAAAGTTAATTCTTTTTGATTGTGAAGTCTACTATTATATTTTTTCAGTATGTATCTCTTTTGATTAAAAATTCTGCTTTTTCGTTGAACATTTAATTATTTTGTTGAAATTTGAACAACTTTGATAAAAATTCATTTTATTGGTTGAAAATCTAACGAAAATTCATCTTTTTTTTGAAAATTACTTTTCTTAACTGAAAATTATTTATTAATTAATATATTAATATACAATTCAATTAATATATTTAACTTAGAAAGATTTGACAAATTATATTACAAGATATTCTTAAATATATTAACACCATCGATTAATTGAATAATTAAATAATACTCAAAACATAATTGAATTTTTCTCGTAAGTCCATGAATTTGAATAATAATTCAGATAAATGTTTATTTTAGCTTATACTAAAAATTCAGGGCATATTTAGATAAAATTAATGTAGGTACAATATGAAATTCAATTTAAATCTCTTCAAATTTCTAACTTTTCAAATAAAAATATTACATTATCAACAAAGTAGATGAATTTTTAACCAAATAGTTGCATTTTCAACCAAAAAAGACGATTTTTCTACAAAATACATGAATTCTCAACCAAATAGTTGAATTTTGAACTAAAAAATATCAGTTTCCAAAAAAAAATGGATTAGATAAATTTTCAGTTAAAAAATTAATTTTGCATAAAAAAACGAGCAAATTTTTAACCAAAGTGATGAATTTCCAACTAAAATGATGAATCTTCAACCAAGTTTAACTTGATATAACCAAGTTTAACTTTCAAGCAAAAAGATGAATTTTCAACTAAAATGATGAATATTAACTAGAATACTTGCATTTTCAACCAAAAAGATGAATTTTCAACCAAGAAGATTGATTTCTACAAAAAGGACGAATTTTCAACAAAAAAGATATATTATCAACCAAAAATGGAATATTTTAATTATCAGTTACAAAAATAAAGGTTCCGCCAAGAGATGAATTTTCAACTAAAATGATGGAATATTCAATTGAGATAGTTAAATTTTCAGTTAAAAAAAAAATTAACCAAACGCATGAATTTTCAACTAAAATGATGAATCTCCAACCAAAAATTGAAAAATTAAATTTTTAGTTAAAGTTAATGTTCAACCAGCGAGATGAATTTTCAAATAAAATAATGGAATATCCAGCTGGAAAATGGAAAAGCTGGAAAAGTTAAAAAAAATTTACAAAAAAATAGTTACATTTTGTAACAAAATGATGAATTTTCAATTAATATAATGAATCTTCTACTGGAATAGTTGTATCTTAATCAAAAAAAAAGATGAATTTTTAATCAAAATGATTAAGGTAAACGTCCCAGTAATCCCCGCGGTCCCAGTAATCGCCAGTTTTGAAGTTTAAACGCCAGAAGTAAGTATTTTCCGCATTCAAATACATTCCTAAAATATTTTTAAGTAAGTTTGAACAGTGCTTGTCATGGAAACCAAATTAGTTTTTTTGTACAAATAGTGCACATGGGTAAAAAAAATTTATTTGTATTGCCGGTGGCCATGAATCACGAAACGTGGAAAATAGCTTAACATTTAGGTTATGAAAGACGTTTCTTTGTTTAAGCTTTTAATATGTCAAGAAATTACTTGATCGGGACGAAAATTATTTTTTTTTAAATGAAAGATCATTTTTGTTTCATAAAATTAGGCGAATTCTTCATTTAGTACCTTCCCGTTCGAGAAATATCGGGCGCGATTATAGGGACATTTCAAAAGCATAGTTGCTGGAGTAATCGCGGGACGAATCTGTCAAAATTTTATTTCCATATTTCGTTACAAATAATGATTTAATTAATTTCAAAAAGGCGTGAAATGAAATCGGAGAACTAACTTGTTACTGCGTGAAAAGTAATCGTAATATAAATTAGTGCTTAAAACTGAAAAAAGGTGATGTAAAATATTGGCATGACTATTATAGTGATTTCATCAGCAATTTTTTAGTTTATTATCATTTTTTAGTGAAGTTAATATTTATTGAGTAGTTTTTAATTAGCTCACATTAATCTATACTGCATAATATAAAGAAAAATGTGTAACAGATATATAATTATTGATAGTTTTAATGTTCTGACAACGTAAACAGAACATAACCTTCAAATACACATGATTTTTTTAGTCGCTGCAATTTATCAAATTTCGTCATTGTGTTTATAATTTATGTTGCAAAAAAGTTAATTGTACAAATTACCAGTGTGTAAATTTTTGCATCCCAAGTAATTATTTTATAGAACAAAGTTAGGTTATATGACTTTATACGCTTTATACAACTCAATATTATTTTTCGAATTTTATTTTAAAAAGGAAAGTTGCGTTAATAATTTTTAATTAAAATATTCAGCAATATAAAAGAATTTCATCATTGTAGTTATCACTTATCATGATAAAAATTCTAATAAATATTTACTTCGATTTATTTTTGAGACCACTTTATTTCTTATAAATAAAATATTAATTTTATTCGAAAATATTTTTAATTGAAATAAAAACTAAAATTTTAAAAGAAAATTCATTTTTATTATGATTAATTATTATAATGTCCATCAGGCGTATTGGAACTATCAGAAGATTCGATTTTGAGGTTATGTTTCGACGGATTTCATCTCGGAGGCCTCAATCTCTCGTCAATCAATATAAAACTAACAATACATCTTTCATTTCATTAAAGTATACTTAAAATACAAAGATACACTTGCAATACACGTCCAAATCACTAAAAACTGATTTCAAGAAAACTTAACCTTTTTGGCGAAGACTGGGAAACGACTGGCAATTACTAGGACATGGCAGATTCGGAAATGGCGGTGACTGGGACATCGGTGCTTTTTGACTTTTAATTGTTTATCAATAAGAAGTAATATTAAATATAATGTAAAACCAATTTTTATAATATTCTAGGATGTTTAATGCTTCAAGCAGTACCAATAATTTTTTAACTAATCCTTCCAAAACAATTTTCGAAATATTTGAAGTCAATTAAATCTCTTATGGTGGCGATTACTGGGACGTTTACCTTAATTTCTATCAAAAAAGACGAATTTTCATCTAAAAAAAATTATTTTCAACCAAGAATTGAATAGTTAAATTTTTAGTTAAAAAAATTATTGTTCAACCAAAGAGATGAATTTTCACCTGAAATAAAGGAATATTTAATTGAAATATAGTCACGTTTTTAGTTAGGAAAATATTTTTTAAAATATACTAATTTTCAAAAAAAAATAGTTACATTTTGAAATAAAGTGATGAGTTCTCAATTAAAATAATGAATCTTCAACTAGAATATAGATGAATTTTAATTCAAAAAGATGAATTTTCAATCATGACGATTAATTTCTACCAAAAAAGACGAATTTTGATCTCAAAAAATTTGTTATTTCAACTAAAAATTGAATAGTTATATTTTTAGTTACAAAAAGTTAATGTTCAACCGAAGAGATGAATTTTCACCTAAAGTAATGGAATATTTAATTGAAATATAGTTATGTTTTTAGTTGAGAAAATATTTTTAAAAATATACTAATTTCAAAAAAATAGTTACATTTTGAAATAAAGTGATGTGTTTTCAATTAAAATAATGAATCTTCAACTGGAATAGTTGAATGTTAATTCAAAAAGATGAATTTTCAATCAAGACGATTAATTTCTACAAAAATAGACGAATTTTCATTTGGAAAAGATCATTTTTCAATTAAAAAATGAATATTTAAATTTTTAGTTAAACAATGAATGTTCAACCAGAGATGAATTTTTACCTAAAATAATGAAATATTCAATTGAAATAGTTACATTCTCAGTTTAAAAAAAAGATTTTCAGAAAAATAGTTACATTTTCAAACAAGCTTATGAAACTTTAACTAAAGAATCATTGAATTTTCAACAAAAAGATGCATTTTTAATTTAACCAACAAGATTAATTTCTACCTAAAAATGCGAATTTTCAATTCAAAAAGATCGCGATCATTTTTCAAACAAAAGTTGAATATATTCAACTTTTGTTTGAAAAATTTGAAAATTGAAAATTTGACTATAGTCAAATTTTCAGTTTAAAAAATTGAATACAACTAAAAAGATGAATTTTTAACTAAAATTATGAAATATTCAACTGGCATAGTTACATTTTCAGTTGAAAAAAAAATTTAATTTCAAATTAGAAAAAGCTAATTTTTAACAATAAATTGTAAAATACGAAAAATTCGCTGACTTTAAAAAAAATGCTCCAAAATTGCCAGGCTTTCCAGGCATATAACAATTCCCTCACAATTCTAGGTTTTTTAAGTATGGTTTGAGTACAACCTTTGTTTGAGTACAATATATTTTTGTAGGAGTTGGTGCTATTAGTGCCAATGTTAGACCCTCGATGTGCGGCCATCTTGCCAGTTGACGTCACAAAGAGCTACTTCAACTCCTCCACTGCACCAGGGAGGGGGAACAATTGCCGAGAAGTTGTGTACTTGTGTTCTCTGCGGTTGGGTCCGTGGATGTTGTGTTCGTGTTAGGCAAAACTTAACCTAACCTATAACGCTATATGGCTCAATTTGATGTTTGGTGACGTAGTGCGTGAATTGATAAAATTTTATTCTGATAAATGTAACAATTTGCAAAGGATTTACAAATTTTCAGGTATATCAAAAATTCTATAGAAACCTTTCTTTCTACATTTTACGACCCTCAAAACTCGTTCTTACTGCAGTGATGTTTATAATTGGAAACTATAGGGTATATTATCCACAAAAGCTATTATTTTCACAGGTGGTTTTCCAAATGTCTCTAACCAATTTGACCGACACTTCTACGGTTTGTACAGATTTGTTTGCTAGCTTTTCTGATTGTTCTCAACGTTCATATTCTAAAGTCGTTTGTTAAACAAATCTTTTTTTATAATTTTGCTCTGTTTATGAAGAATTATCATAATAAATACAAATTTGTGACTGAATTCACTGCAAGGCATGTGTGGTATTTCATAGAGAAAATAAGGCTAGTTTTACTTCTGATTTGAAAAAAGTGTTTTGTTAAAAATATAACTGATGTCTTCTAAAAAATTCGTCTTTTTTATAATTAAACCTATTTGGTAGAAATTTAATCTTTTTTTAAATAAAAGTTCTTTTTTTTTAATTGAAAAGTTTACCAGTATATTTTTGGTTTAGAATTCATCTCTTTTGGTGTAAAATTATATTATTTTGTTAAAAATTTAATTACTTTTTTGAAAGTTCCACCATTTTGTGAAAAAATATACATTTTTTTGGTCGAAATCTTTTTTCTCATCTAAAATTAATCTGTTTTGGTTAAGGATTCAGAATTCGGTTGAAAATTCGTTTTTTTTTTGTAAAATCCAATTGTCTTTTGAAAGTTATATGAGCATTTTAATATTAAAGGTCCAGTATACGATGCCGGCCATATTTGCCGGGCGCTATAGATGAGGACTTGGAAAGCCAGAGGAGTGACAAAATTTCGTAGCAGAATTTGCCGGCAACGTATACACAACGAGTTTTAAAAGCTAATTAAAAAAAAAAAACATTTTTCCCATCTTTTAATTTTGGAATCTGGGAAAGATTATCATCTTCCAAAATCAACTGGAAGTTGAAAAAAAGTTGAAAATAACTAAATTTAGCCATAAAAACCATAAATCAAATTAAACTCCACCTTTTGGTTGGTATTCATAATAATTTATTTCGTCATCTTAGCAAAATTTCAAAATTAAAAAAAGAATTTTTTTAAACAATTGGAACTCTTATTAATTAACATTTCTTGCCTCTATATTTTCTTTTTTTTCAAGTTAATTTTCCCAACAACAAAAAATCGAGGAAGAGATTATTTAATTTGGACAAAACTAATTTTATATTTTTTATCTCATATTTTATGTTTCAAAAATTAATCTGCGAACTATCGAAAAACATTAATTTTTTACTAGTCGCTTCGGAGGCGAAAATGGGCATTTTTTATACCTCTAGAAAACAAACAGGCGCCCTATTATTATTATTTTTACCACACATAATTGTTAAATTAAACTATAAAAATAATTTTAATACAGAATATTAATTCTAAAATAATAAAGAAAAGCAAGGACAATATTTTTGATAATGGATGAACATTGATATCTTAACTTGAGAATTATTATATATTTTTAAAAATATGTAAACAATGGAACTTTTGCATTTTTTCAAAAATAACCACGACAAAAAAAAAACTAGCGTAACCTAAACTTGTTTAAAACTGCAAGTATAATTTTTGAAGTCAGTCAAATGATTTTTGCTTAAATAACCGATTTCCGATGAAAAACGCTAACATACCCTATTATTGCAAAAATATTGTAAATAATCTTTGAAATCTCATGATTTTGTATTAACAATATCAATTTTAAATGAAAAACACTAAGGTAATGAAACAAAAAATTGTTTAAAAGTTTAAATCTTTCAAACCTAATGTTTTTTGTTTAACAAAGAGATAAATTAGAGTTAGGATTTTTGTTTAAATCTCATAAACTTCCTACTGAGAGTCTATTTTTTCATGGATTGAAATGTTTATTTATTTAATTCTCATTTAAGATTATGTAAATATTCTATTTTTAATACTTGTTTTTAATACAAAATTCGCTTTTTTCTTGATTATTTTAATATTTCAAAATGTTATTTTGATTTTTCGTCATTTTTTCCATTTTTAACTGCAGAAAACTCAATTTTCAATTTTATTAAATTCTTTTCTCATGAAAAATACTAAACTAATCCAAAATTGTTCAAATTATGATGATTTTTGTTTGAAAATGCCAATTTTCGATCTCAAACGCTAATGTAACTTAAAATTGTTAAATAATTATGATTTTTTTTTAATCTAATTTTTTAAATAAAAATATGAATTTCCGATGAAAACCACTAACAGAAACGTAAATTGTTGAGGCTTGTAAATTTTATTATTTTAAACAAAAATTATTGAATTTAAATCTAATGATTTTTCTTTAAAAATACCAATTTCAGGTGAAACACGCCAACATAACCTAAAGTTGTTGAAAATTGTAAAAATTCTTTGAAACATATATTTTTTTAAATACTAATAATAACCGACGAAAACCGCTAACCTAATGTAACATCAATTGTTCCAAGTTGTAAATCTTCTTTTAAATTTCATTATTTTTGTTTAGAATAAACGATTCTATGTGAAAACGTTAACTTAACCTTAAATTGTTCAATAATTGTAAATCTTTTTTGAAAAGTATATTAAAAACTGCTAGCTTAACATACAACAAAATTTAATCTTTTCTTGAAATCCAATTTTATATCTGAAAATGCCGATTTCTGGTGTAAAACCTGAAACTGTTGAAGTTGTGAATCTTCTTTGAATTCTAATTGTTTAAAATTGAAAGTACCAACTTCCTATGAAAAACAGTAACATCCAAAATTGTTCAAAGATTCTAAATCTTGTTCAAATTATAGTTATTTTGTTTAAAAGTACAATTTTTCGTTGTGAAACGCCGAAGTAACCTAAAATTGTTGAAAATTTGGAATATTGATGATATTTGTGTAAAAATGCTAATTTGCGGTGAAAAAAACTAACACAACCTAAATTTTTCTAGAAATTTTAAGTTCTCGAAACTTTATCATTTTATATTAAATTTTTTTACGATACTAATTTCCAGCGGAAAGCACTAGCATAAAAACATGTATATTTTCAATAATTTATTAGATAATTTGAATGTTTTAATTTAACCGCGTAAGAGTATTAAAAAGTACAAATATTTCATAATTCGCGCAAGGTTTCCTATGGTTTTTCTTATTAAAAGGTATTATTTGCAAATTTGATTTCTTAAATTTCACATTTAAGATACAAAACAACTTCAAGTAATCAATGTTTGTGAGATTTTCGAGATATTTCGTTACTACAATTTTTTTAGATAGATCTGCTTCCATACTTCTCAATATAAACTCAATTATATCATTCATTTGAATTTATGCCAGTAATTTTTTTAAGCACCCTTTTGCTTAATATTAATCATTTTCATTATTCACATTTTTATGCTTCAAAATAAAGAATGGATAAAAAATCCCTGAATGTGAACATTTTGAAATATTTAAATTCTAAACGCTTCGCAGTTAAAATTATTGATTAAAATTCGAATTCGTTATTTAAAAAATTGTTAACGTTGCAGTAAAAAAATTTATAAATTTTCAGCTTTGTCAACAAAATATATTATTTGGATTGTTACAAATTATAGTTTGTTTTTATTTTGTTTCGAAAACCTTTAGTTAAAGAATATTTGCTCTTTAGGCTTTAAATTACAATCGTTTCAACTAATTATGCTTTTTAGAATAGCAATATTATTAGTGATAGTATTTAAAAAAAAAAAAGTTTATGCAAAAGAATTTAAAACACAAAAATTATTTTATAATTTTGTACTGTTTTTTATACTGCTTTTTACCAAATACAAAAAAATATTGCGCCTTCTTATTTTTCCAGTAAAAGGGTTATTTATGACTTCACGATATCAAATTTTTCTTAATTAAATAAGTGAAATTGTTGAGAATCTGTTTGTCAATAAAATGAGTCTCGTAATTCATTAATAAAATGGCGGTTTCTGAATGTATGATAATTAAATTCTGTTTCAAAAACTGTCTTAACGTGTTTCTAATTTTAGGTATCTTTAAAAATGGCCTTTTTTCTATTTTGAATATTATTAAATCGAAATTCTTTAATTTTGAACCCGTGTAATTGTTTTTTGAAATTGTGTAATTTAGAATCCTTCAATTAAATTTGTATAGTTTAGAATTGAAAAAGTACTGGTACTTTTTTTACTGTCAGCGAAATTGAAACTCTGATCCAATTTTTGATGAAGCTGTTAATGGAAAATAAAAACGAGTTGAAAACATGTTTATTTGTCGCCTCCCTAAAGTTGTTTTAAAAAACCACAATGGAAAAATGAATAAAAATTTACACAATTTGAATCATTTAAAACTCTTGAAATGAAACTTCAATTAACTCTTCTCGTAGAGCATAATTTCTGGATTAAAAAAAAATAGTTTCTTGTTTCAAAGTTGACAATAAAAACAATGATATAAACTAGTTTTGGCCTCAACTTTGATTTTACTACTTCTTCGAAAATTAATTTTGAAAATAAAAAATTAAACCTAGAAGTGAAGTTGATAGTTTAGATATATAGTTTCTACTCGTAAGAACTGATTTGTATTTACGAGTTTATACAAGGTTTACAGAGTGTTTTTCAGTCAGGCAGGTATCTGGTCTTATATCTGCTCAAATACTATAATTTGTTCTAGGAATAAAAAGAATCAAACATCGTGTTCATCCTAAGAATCTAAAGCCTATGTCACCATAACGCAGAAGACAAACTCAACTCATTTTACCAATCCTCTGAAGTCTGAAGTGACACATCTTTTCACAGAATGTCGGATTCAGACCAAGACAGTATAAACATAGCCGAAGAAGTAACATTAGACGAAAGTACGGAAATTCCTCTTCACCTCGCAGTACAATGCAACGAGGAACAAACTGTTCAATCCCTTTTAAATGAAGATCCGCAATCTGTAAATATTCGAAACGAATTAGGTAGGACTGCCCTTTACATAGCTGCCGAACATGGTCACACATCCATCGTCAAACTCCTTTTGGACCACGGTGCTGACATAAACATCCCCTCGCACAGAGGCAACACACCTCTCCATGCCGCCATCTGGTACGAAAAAGCCGAAACTGCCGAATTCCTCATCAATAATGGCGCGGAAATCTCGGCTTGTACTGTAACCGGCTTAATGCCTCTGCATTTCGCGGTTAAAAAGAACCTAAAACGGATTGTAAAAATCTTACTTGACAGGAATATTCCCGCTGATGTGAAGACTATATATGATTTTACGCCTCTTCACTACGCAGCTAAGAACCGAGACCCGGAACTCGTAAAGTTGTTCCTGAGCCTCGGAATTCCGGTAAACACCCCAACAAAAAATAACCAAACACCACTTCATATTGCGGCCCACAGGGGAAATGTCGAAGTCGCGAAGTGCCTCGTGGAGCGAAATGCTGTCATCGACGCGGAAAAACGTGACTTTACGACTCCCTTGCATCTAGCGGCAGAACGAGGGAACGTGGAGATGGTTAGGTATCTGATAAACCACGGTGCGGACGTAAATAAAACGAGCGATGAGGGTGGAACGCCTCTCCATCGAGCGACATTTTCTAGAAACCCGAAGATTGCTGAGATTCTTTTAAATAAGGGCGCAAAGGTCGACGCCAAGACTGCAAGAGAGGCAACTCCTCTTCATCTGGCAGTGCAGAAGAATTGTGTGGATATGGTGAAACTGTTGTTGGAGTATGGCGCAGACGTGAACAACAAAGACGCTCAGGGCCAGAACGCGCTTTGCTTTTTCTCCGATGATGGCGGGGAAATCGCAGAAGTGCTGATGGACTACGATGTGGATGTCAACTCGACTGACAAAATCGGAAAGACTGCGCTCTTCCAGGTTTATATCAACGCTGGGGAGACCGTTGCGATCGCGAAACTTCTGGTGAAAATCATGGCGAAGATGATCTCCACCGGCCAGGCCGTTAGCGAGAAGAACCAGCTGCTACTCAAGCTTAAGAATCCGGGGATCTTCTTTGAAAAATGTAACAAGGAAATTGAGCGAATGAAGACGAGAATTATTGACGATATTTACAATATTACATTTTATGATGTGTTGACGAAGGATGTTAAGAAACTGGCGATTTATGCCAAATTCAGGAATGTGATTGATGCTTTTGAGGACGGGGAGTATAGAAAGGAATTCCCACTTTATGCAAATATGCTGGAGAGACGTTACAAGGTTGGAAAGGAGAAGAATGATTTGTTTGAGGCGGGAGCGGCGGCTTTCAATTTGTTGTTCCAGTATAAACTTTCGCAATTTGTGGAGAATAATGCCAAGACCATTGATGATCAATTCAAGAATGGATTCGAAGTTCCAGATCTTGTTGTTTGGAAGTTGTTTAGTTATTTGAGTGTTATGGATTTGCGGATTTTGTCCAACTTGTCGGAAGAATCTGGAGATTGGGAGACTGCAGATACTGAAGGTGTCATCATCAACAGCCCGTTCAAAAAGATGAAGATTCCGCAAGACTGACCTCCTCGGTATGTTCGTATGATTGGGAAGGAAGTACATTTTTGGAATGTATAGGTTTTCACCAAGTGTTTTGCTAAATAAACCAAGAAACAATTTAAAGTATATCAAATACAACGCAAAGCGAGCATAAGGTGAAAACCTAAGTGTCTCTTTCAACTTGAATGGTATTTTATAGTTACGATTAATGCATAGTCCTGATAAAATTTAAATAGAGAATTAGAAGTCTTAATTTTCAAAAATCCTCTAATGAATTACTTTTGTCTAAAGTATATAGTGAGGTGTTTAATATTATTTTTTGACGATTTTTGTTACAAGAATGTTCCAGAAGATAAAGGTTTTTATTAAATGACTTCTCCCGATGATTAATATTTCACACTGAATATTAATATTATGTACATCGTGGTCTTTTAAAAATAATAAAATTACTTTTAACGACAAGTTTCGAAGTATGGCAGAAATTTGAATTTATTTTTCATTTTACTGTTCATTAAGAATAATACCAAAGCGGATTTAATTCCTTAATATTAAGCATAAGTCATGTTTATCTCCGATACACAATCGTGTTCAAAGAATATGGTGGCACTACTATGTTGATGAATCCTTCTTCTCCATCTTCGATAGCCACCTTATATCCTTCATTATTCCTAAAAGAATAAAATCAGAATTTAAACTTGAAATTTCTCTTGTCGAGGGGTTAACCGCACTACCAATTTGGCTGTACAACACTTGAATTTAAGAATTCTAATAACAATTTTGGACGATGCTTGAACAAAACTGACTTACTTGTTATAAAGTAAAACAACCGTCTCTTTGGATGGCGTTTCAAAAGCAATTGCTTGAATCGCATCAAAGAGAGGGACAATAGTTCGAGAAACGTCGATCCTAACCGATCCCGGACTAACAAATCTGCTAAAGTGGTGCATGGCGTAGTAAAGAGGAAGTTTTAAAAATTCATCCTTCTCTTCATCGACAATTATCGCAGCGTTTACGTAGTTTTCGATGTAATTAGGTCCTCCTTTTTTGTTAAGAGCCAAATTCCAATCCACCCAACCGATTGACCAGTGATTCAGATTCTGCAATGTAAAAGAAACTTTAAATTACGTTCCCCTACTGGATGTAAAAGAAATATGTCCATTTGAATCCTTAAAATTAAACGGATAAAATAATTTTTCCAATCCTCCACCTCAAAGATTGCTAAGATGTAAGGTTCAGTCTTGTCCCAGCATCCTAAGCATACATCATTATGAATAAATCCTGAAAAATGGTTGAATTTTTTACATCATATTATTCAATTTCGAAGCAATTTTTGCATCAGATGTGGACTTACCTATGCAAGCTTCTGTCATGAGGATGAACTTATCCGTATATTTATCATGGACATGATCCAGCACATTTGGGCTAATATACTTATCAAAATAGTAGTGCACTGCTATTCCACTCACGTACTTCTTAGCATGATGATTTTCAAAAGTCTGATCTGCGAACCAGGGCAAATTGGTCCTTTGATCATCAAGAATCATAATCCGAGTTTCATTGAAATCTGATGATGCCAAAGTCGGGCCCAAGTGATCAGTTATCCAGCTCGCTAATTCATTCGGAATCCAACCCATGGTCGTGAGTGGCCCTACTATACCACTCACAGAATTTGAAGGTTCGTTTCCGCTTGAAATTCCCCAAAAATTCAGATCGTGTTCTTTGTAGGCTTTTAAGAACTTTAGAAGGTATTCGCTATAAGATTGATAATATTTCGGTTCTAGGATTCCTACAAAAGAAATCAGCATTTGAGAAACCATATTCAGATTTGTATCAATAAATGTCTGAAAATCCAAGAACGATTCGAACACAATGAAAGATGTTTAATAATTTCAGGATAAATTAAGCGTCATCGCTTACCGAATCCCGAAAAGGTTTTTTGGGATTTCATCCATGTAGGAGCGGTCCAAGCAGCTGCTATAAGTTGTAGATTTGGACTTAACGCTTTTGCCTTTTTTATGATTGGTATTTTGTATTTAAAATCTTCCTCGGTAAGAGAGAAATATTGCAGATCAATGTCCTCGTGGACGTCGTCTAAAGTATAGGGCCTTGTGGAAAAATCGGTCCCTCCAATGGGAACGCGACCAACGTTGTATCTGCTGCCATTGATTCCGAAATAGGATCTAATAATAACAATAATTCTAATGTAATAAATTACAATGCCCGTTTGTTCATTTACAAAAAACCTAGTCTGATCTGACAACTGAAACCCCCCTAAAACTGGTCAGGAAGATAGAGAAATTGTGTTTTTCTTAATGAGATACACCAGACCCCTTAGGGGAAACAATTTTAACGTCTTTTTTTAGGCAAGGAACCTGTCTAGCGAACATGAGCAGGATGGAGTCGAAAAAGCAACCAGAAAATGGGTTCTAAAAAGGTCAAGGAGGAACTAAGTCCGGGACTTCATCTGGTACAAATAGGAGATAATAGGAGTAGAACCAAAACCCAAACTAATCCTAGCGGATCCTTATCTCATCGAAGTAACTGAATTAAACCAAGAAATCCGTGGAAAATGTTTTAGCCAAGATCCGAGATGCGGTGCTCTACTGGTGCTGATGTTTATATTTTGCTTTGGTAACTAAATTGGCCACAGGACAAAATGGACAGTTGTTTGTCTCTTTTGTCCTGTGGCAATCGGAATTATTTGATAAGAAATTGGGATATTGAATTATTGGTGTCATTAAGAATTGAAATAAGGCATTTAGTTAAAATTTAAAATATCTTAAATCCTTTCGAAACACGAAATTAATATAAGATTATTTAGATCGTTTTAATCATAAATAAACTTTACTCAAACAATTTCTCCTGGGAAGCTTTGCTGATATTAAATATATTTATCCCAGCTGAGTCAGTGAAGGCGCCACCAAAGCCTAAAATCTGTTGATATCGAATGTTTCGATTCAGAGTTATAATGGTACCATTAACTCTGCTGCTTTTCATCTTTCCCTTTGTTAAGAACATTCTATCGCCGAATTTATTGCTCATGTACCAGAGGTAAGTTCCCTTCTCTGGTGTATCTGTGACAGGTGTGGAGTCGCAATAGGTGGCGTTGCAGACACAAACCATGCTGTCTCCCCCAAAACTCCGGTAAATGCATTTTTCAGCATAACCTGATTGTAAATTTAATTAGTCTAATAAGTTTGCTTTAAATGTAAATAGTATATTTATAACATACATATAATATTTTCGAGATTCTAATACAATATATATTAAATAGTACAATACATAATATAAGTTGACAAACCTTCAATAACGAAAGATGAAAAAATCAAAATTGGCAGGATCATTGTAGGCAAATCATTTATTACATATATGGGACAAAATTTCACCACTGTCTTTAAGCGGTTTCCGTCGGTGTAAAATTTGCGATATACTCATTTGATAAGAACAATCGTCATATTCCAGACTAGTTATTAACTGTTGTTGATAATCTTGATAATACCGGTTTTAACGTGAATAAAAAACATAAATTCTTACATATATTATTTCAAAAGTTTTAATAACAATATTCTTAGGAACAATCTAAAGAAATATTATTCGCATGTACCGAAAAAGTTATACTCTTCTGAAGCGATTTTTATCAGTTACAAATTTATTGTTTTCATTATATATAAGTGCGATTTTACCTGTGTAAAATTTTGTTTTATTCAAAGCTTTTATTTATTATAAATATATAATAGTAACCTACGTTCAGCAGAGAAATATATTATACGAGGTCTGTCCGAAAAGTATCCGACCTTGTGCTCTAACTTTGTATCTCCTTGTGCTATTGTCAAAAACAGGTATGTACCATTTAAGGGGGACCTCTGTGAGGCCCCCTACTGAGACGAACTTGCAATCTTGCAAATCTTTAGTCGATTACTGAGTACGCAGTTGCAATAACGTCTAACCATGTACGTGTCGCATTTCAGGATGACGGAACGCACCGAACACAGAGTGTGCATTAAATGTTGCCAAAACCTTGGCCATTCATGTTCGGAAACCATTCTTATGATTTCAAAAGTGTATGGTGATGAGTCTATGTGTGACTCTCAAATTAAAGAGTGGTTTCGGCGATTTAAAAGTGATCGTGCTTCAGTGAAAAGTGACCCTCGCTCTGGCAGGCCCGCAACGGCCAAAACACCTCAAAATGTGGAACGAGTGCGAGTGTAAATTAATGGAAATCGTCGTTTAATGGTGAGAGAGATAGAGGAAGACTTCGTGATCCCAAAACTATTGTTTCTGAAATTTTTAGCCAAGACAACGCACGTGTCCATTCATCGCAGCTTATTCAGCAATTTCTGGGGAAACACGGCCTGACGCAATTTCCGCAGCCCCCGTACAGTCCCGACCTGGCTCCCTGCGTGATTTCTGGCTGTTTCTCAAATTGAAGTATCCTCTTAAAAGAAAACGATTTGAAGACGTAGAGGAAATAAAACAGACGAAGCAGCTGTTAGCTACACCACAAGGTCGGATAATTTCCGGACAGACCCTGTACGGGCATTTGAAACAACCACGTCAAATATTGTTTTCGAATTAACGTTAAACTTATAGAAGTTTGTTCAAATCTGTTTCAAATAATTAAACTAATCCTGACATGTCCAAATCGGTACATAAACATTTATACCTACTGGCTGAAAAAATATTTGAACCTATTCTTAACATGCAAAAATGAATTTTGGTTTTGTACGTATTAAAATGTGTGCAACTATAATTTGTATTGCAATAATCGCACCCTGATTATTTTTGGATAATGTAATTTTTGTGTTCAAGATACATTTATAAATATAAAAATGGATTTTTACGAGTTTGGTATTTAAGTAATATTCTTACTTACAATTATTATTATTATTATTATTATTATACCATTAAGCCATTTCCCTTTCGGGGTAGACGTGACTTGCTCGGTTGGAGAATAGTAGTGTGCATATGGGTATATAGGTATAAGGTAGGTAGGTAGGTATGTATGAGGTAGATAGGTATACAAGTGTTAGGTATATATATTTTAGATTGATCTGGAATTCTCGTGTTATTTATTTAAATGACACGTTTATTCCGCAATACTGCTCCGACCCATGTTGCTGATCAATCTCTCTAGCGATCACCCCAAGTGAAGAGCCTCACAAAATTGTTATGTATGGTTCTCCACTTGGGCCCATTAGTATCCAAGATCTTTGTTTCAGGCGTCATTCATTCTACTGTCACTCTGTTTACAAACTATTTGTCGCCACACTTTTCTGTCCTGGCATACTACTTTAGCTTCCTTCACGTCCATGCATTTTTTCATGCATGCTCTTGTGTTTCTATAGCTTCTTATGTCTCTACGGATTAATGTCTCATTTACAGATTCTAACCATTCTTTCGGCGGTCTACCTCTGGGCATTCTGCCATTTACTTTACCTTTATACACTTGTTTGGTCAGTCGTTCATTTTTCATTCTTTCAAGATGTCCGAGCCATCTTAACTGATTTCTTTCCCATGTGTCAACTATTGTCTCTTTTGCACCACATTCTTTGAGGATTGTCTCGTTTCGGACTTTGTCCATCAGTGTTTTCCCGCATATTATGCGCAGAGGTTTCATGCCGATCGCGTTAATTTTACTCCTGTCCTTTTCTTGACAGGTCCATGTCTCGCTACCGTATAGTACAGTCGGTACGAATATAGAATTGTGTATGGCCATTTTAGCTTTTTTTGATATGTTTTTATTTGTCAGGATGGACCCTGCTCTACCGATAACCTGTTTACCCTTATTTATGCGCCTATCTAACTCCCCATCTATTTTTCCGTCGCTAGTGAATAGACTACCTAGATATACGTACTTGTCAACTTGTTCTAATCTCTCATCATTTAGGACAATGTTGCACATTGTTTTCTCACTCTTTCCCTCAAACACCATGATTTTTGTTTTATTTACGTTAATTTTGAGTCCCATGTCCTTCATGCTTGTATGAAGTTTATTCAACATTCTTTGCAAGTCCTCGACTGATTCTGCCATAACAATCTTGTCATCTGCGAAAGCTAACCCACGTACCTTAACTGTTTGGAGATCTACACCTTCTTCGTCGAAGAGTGCAGTTCTTAGACACTTATCCATGAATATGATAAATAGCCACGAGGACATAACGCATCCTTGTTTCACGCCTTGCGTAATATCGAACCAGTCACTCAGTTTCCCGTTTACCCTTACGCTCGCTTTACTACCTGTATATATTGTTTTTATTGCTTGCAGGAGCCCTCCATTTACTCCGTACTCTTTAAGAACTTCCCAAAGTTTACTTCTATTTACCGTGTCGAATGCTTTTTCTAGGTCAATAAATGCACAGAAAACTTTCTTTCCTACTCTCAAGCTTTTTTCTGTGATCTGTCTTAGGCTAAATATCTGATCTGTACATGATCTTCCTGGCATAAAACCACTTTGGACTTCCCATATCTTTTCTTCTGTGATTTCCATTACCCTACGAATAAGTATTTTTGAGTATATTTTACTTACGGTACTTAGTAGGATGATACCTCTGTAATTGCTGCAGTTGCTTTTGTCTCCCTTTCTTTTGTATATTGGTACGATAATCGCTTTTCTCCAATATTCTGGGACATTTCCTGTCTCGATACACAAATTTATCAATTCGCACAACCTGTGAGGCATGTACTCGCCACCGTATTTGAGCATTTCAGCACTAATACTGTCTATGCCAGCAGCCGTACCGTTTTTCAAGTTCTTAATTATGTCTCGGACCTCAGTGACACAGACTTTTTCAATTGGGTTTTCTAATGCATTATGTTCTATGTCGCAGTTTTGTTGTCCTATATCTTCACCTCCCAATAGTTCTTTAAAAGAGTCTTTTAAAACGTCTACTATCTCGTCTATATCATATAGCATTTCACCTTTGCTGTTTCTCATGCTGGCAAATTCTGTACTCTTACTTTCCTTCAACTGTTTATATAATAGTTTCATAATTCCTTCAAAGTAGTTCTGTATTTTGTTCTCTTCTTCTGTTCTGATTTTTTCTTTACTCTCCTTGACTAGTCGTTTCATTTTCCTCTTTTTGTCTTTGTAATCATTTTTGAGTCTATTTCTCTCCTCATCGCTAAGACCTGTCATGTTTAATGTTCTCTTGTGCGCTTTTTTCTTTTCTTGCTGGGCTGCTTGAATTTCATCATTCCACCACGCATCACCAGACTTTCTTCCTACCACTGCCGTACCACACACTTCAATTGCAGTTTTAACAATGATATCCCGTAATAAAGCCCACGCGCCCTCTATATCTTTATTGCTCGTAAGCGCTTCCCAAGTTGCCCTAATCTATGCGTTCGCTTAACTTATTTTGAAACTCTATTCGCACTTCCGGTTTCTGTAAATTTTCAATCTTTATTCGAGTTTGTTTCGTTTTTTCTGTTCTCTTTCTTTTCCATCCCCGGCCTAAGTTTATTTTAGAGATTAAAAGATAATAATCAGTATTGCATTCGGAACCCCTCATGACTCTTGTATCTTTGACTATAGTTCTCTTAGTCTTTCATCCGCAATAACGAAGTCAATTACACTGCGGTTATTTCCTTTACACCAAGTGTACGTGTGGATCATTTTATGTCGAAACCAAGTATTGGTAATAAATAGGCCCTTTTCTAAGCATAAGCTAACTAATTTGTCCCCGTTATAATTTTTTTTTTTTTTGAATCCCCAAAATTACCTAGCACCCTTTCTGTATCTGTATCCTGACGTTGAACGCCGACCCATCCGTTCATATCTCCTAGCAGAATTATTCTTTCACCTTGATCGCAAGTACTTATTGTGTCATTTAAAGTGTCCCAGAAAGCGTCTTTGACTTCTCGCGACTCACTGTCAGCTGGGGCGTAGCACGCTATGATAAATAACCTTCTGATTCCTACCTTCATTCTAGCCCACAACAATCTGGGAGATACAAAATCATGATCTTTGAGATGCTGTCTTGCTTTTTCATTCATAATTAAACCGACCCCTTGACTACGATTTGATTCACTACCTACTCCTGACCATATTTCAAAACCGCCTTTCAACACCCCATTTTCTATAAAAATATACATTAGTATTTATTAAACACAAAAATAAAAAATGTCTAAGAACTTCTCATGCATTTCCTAAATTTCAGGTAATTTAACGAAATTATTACCAAATATTACTATAAACAATAGGGAATTGCAACATTTTCCCTATGGATTCTAGTCACTCCTAGTAATATTAGTCTGCTTATAATTCTCAAAGTGGGGTAGTTGAAATTAGATATTTATCAACGGAGATATGTTTGAATAAATCATTTTAAAATTATCAAAAAATTTTAAAAACTTTCCTCAAGTAATAACATTTAATTTTTAATGTTCTATTAATTTCAAAAGGAAAAAAAATATTTAAAATTTGGCAACTATCCCATTGTAAGTTAAAAAAATGGTTGTAATTTTCATTTAAGGTTAATTTCGAATTCGACATCAAAAATTACAAAATTAAAAATAGTGGATCCAATATAGCAACCAAAATTTCCAAATTTTTACGTATTTGTGTGCAACTTGGCGTGAGGGTATTTTTAAGGTCGCTGATTTCAAATTTGACGACAAAAGTTACAAATGCAGAATTCAAATTCAAAATAATTTTTGTTTTAAATTATTCCAAATTCTTATAAATAAATATGCATAAACAACAGGTATTAAAATTCGGAGTAAGTAAATTCTGCTTACATGTGGACAGTCCAGAAGTTTTGTCAAATAAACGCTATTTGTGAATCAAGTTTAGAATTAAAATTACTTACTACAAATTTTAATACCTATTTTTTATGTCTATTTATTTATAACAATTGTGAATGAGGAAAAATGATCTTGCGGGGTTTTAATGAAATTTGTTGATAAAAATGATAAATATTAATTTTTTATGAAGATTTAGGATTAAGTGTCATATTGCTACAAACCCTGTTTGATTTTCATCTTAAAGAATAAATAACTCGGAAAAAGAATGAAATCTGCGCATTTGTTTATGAATATTTTTAATAATAATCATTTGGATTATCAAACCAATTATTTACATTGAATTAGTTTTTTTGTATGAATTTTTAACAATTCAAGTCTTATAAATGTTGAATGTAGCAAAATTCAACCGCCATTTCTTTAGAAATGTATACATGAAAAATTGTAAGGAACGAAGAATTGTTTATAACAATTTGTAGGTATATATTTTTCCTTATTTACTGTTTTATATGAAAATTATCTTTTCGACTTTTTTATGTTCTTTAAACAAGTCATGATTTTGTATTGTGAAAAATGAACTTTAAGAGAAAATTGAACAAGATTTCAAAACATTTCAAGAGATTTCGAAAAAGAGTAGACGATTTTAAAGCAAAATGTTTCAATTTGGTAAGATTAAAAAATAAAGTCGAGTAAATTCAAGAAATATTTAGAAGATTTGAAGAGACTGAAAAAGAATTTTAAACTGTAAAAGATTTTTAAAAATGTAGATTTTTTTAAAGATTTCAAACCAAAACTTTAGAAGTTTTAAAAGAACGTTGAAAGGTTCCAAGTGAATAAACAAATTTTCTTAAAATTCCTAGAAAAATTTGGAAGATTTTAGGGCAATTTTTTTACATTTTGAATGTTTTTTCAAAATTTTATGAAAAATTCGAGTCAGCTCATTTATCAAATATTTGTTATTTCTTCCAAACTTCTAAAAGTCCTGAATATCTTTTAAAAAGGCTCGAATTTTTCCTAATATTTTGTAAAATCCTGTAAAATTAGGTATTTTCATTTCAACTATCAGCTAACTTCACTTCGTTGAGTGCTGAGGGGAAAACAATGGACCAAATGCATGCGACTAAACTTTTGTAATATCTTCGTAATGAATAATAATGATTAACATTTTAGTATTTCATTAAATAGTTCTTAAAAAATAGAAACTATTTTTCAAATACACTTACATAGAAAAAATTAGTTTTCACGAAGATATGAACAAAATAGGGCAAAATTGGATCGAATCCCTTGCATTTGATCCACTATTTGACACATCTGAAATATCCAAAAATCTTTTCCAATTTTCGTAAGAATCTTATAAAATTTATATTTATATAAATTTCAAAACAAACTAATAGAACTTCTTTTCTTGTTGGTAATTTCAATATTTGAGTGATTAAAAGAAATAAAATTCAAAAATCATTCAGTGTTACATAAAATATTGTTTTATTTATTTCTATAAACACTTTATCTTAAAAAACCTTTTTTTTATTTAGAAAACGTCTATATTATGTTTTTAAACATAATATAAAAAATGTTACGTACTTGGTGGGGGGGGGGGGTCCCGAAGAAATGTTACGGTCTGTTACATGGGTGTGGGGGAGTAAAAAAAGGTAGAAAATAACGTTACGTAATATATGTGAACGCTCCCTAGATAGAATAAAATTTGATTTAAAATTTAGATAATTTATAAGTATTGTGACATCCAGCTCTGATGTCGACAATTTATATTTGATTTTTTGATAGTCGATAAGAGGGAGATCTAGGTTGCCTTGATCGCGGCAAATTTAAATATTGTTGGTACCTCTTCGACGATGTTTTAAAATCGTGGTTCGTTGCTGTCGTAGAACATAAGGTGTTCTTCTGGAAATAAATGTAGATAGGGAAAGGTCGACACAAATAAAGCACTTGTTAATTTCACTCGTAAAAACACCTTTTTTATTTCCCTTGTTGTTTCGACGAGTCACAATTCACAAAATAGTCCAGTTTGTTTCGAGTCA